>LGRX02009145.1:0-24984 GCA_001247695.2 Cymbomonas tetramitiformis | reverse complement strand
TAGGGGCTGCTGAGGAGTATGGCTACTCCCCCTTTCACTGCCTGTTCTGCAGTGCCCTCCGCCTCTTTCACCTCGGTTTTGGTGCCTATCGCGGTGTACTGCATATCTCTGAACTTCCTCATCACACTGTCGTGTGCATGCTTTACTTCCGTGAGCACGACCACTTGCAGACCCAGTTGGTTTTGGTTTCTTTTTCTGACGACCTCGGCTAGGTCGAGGCAAGCGTCACTTTGTCCTGCTATATTCCATGTGAGCATGTGTAGGCGGTCTTCCCCTACGTCCGTCTTTTTTGGTTCTGTGAGGGGGGGCTGGTGTTCTCGGGGGTCTTGGCTTGCCTCCAGTGCTTCCTGTTGTGTGTCTTCGAATTTCTCCCATTGTGTGGTGGGTTCGTCATTTACTTCCTCCTCCCCCTCTCTTGAGTGGGTTTCCAGCGCTCGCTGTTCTCCGAGCGTTTGCTCATCGTCACTTGGCAGCATCGTGGGGGTTAATCTATGAAGCCACCTCCATAGTCCCGGTTGCTTTGTGGCTTCCCTGCGTCCCCCTTCTTGGGTTCGTGGCGCATGTGCCTCAGTAGTATACTACCGATTATAGCCTGCCCCCAAAACCCTAAAGACGATAATAAATGATTAATAAATACAAGAGAAAACCCTAAAGAAATAATTACGTAATAAATAGGGAATAAACTACGTGATTAAATGTGAGTACGATAAAAAATAAATAAAAAATCTACAATAAAAAATAAATAAAAAATCTACAATAAAAAGATAAAGATAAAATTGAAAGTAAATAAAAAGTAAATTAATTAATGTTTCAATAAGATATATGTTAATTGTTCTTAAATCATTTATTCATCATCACTATCTTCATCGTCACTTTCTTCTTCATCACTATCTTCTTCATCATCTTCACTTTCCATGTCTTCAAAACGATACACTATTATAGTATTCATCATTGTATCAACAATATCATCAAAATTAATTGAAACAATTTCAATATCTAATTTGAGTTCTAATTCATTAATATCAAACAATAAATTATATATACCATCATCAATACCTTCGTTTTCAAGAAACTCTCTCATTAATGTATAATCAGCATTTTCACATACGGACCTAACGGAAAATTTACAACTTTCATATATTCTACAAGTTTTATTTGGTGCAAAAACATCAAGTTCTTCACAAGCATTTTTGATATAGTGATAATGCTCGTAAAATCTTTTTATAATCATAAGTTCATCAAAAACATCTTTCATTTCAAGTTGATGTTTTTTATTGTAAATCAATTCTTGAAGTTCAAGAGGAAGATGATTGAATGTAATATTCATGGTTGATTGTTTACACTATTGAGTTACACTCTTTAAGTGGATTTTATTTTTTTGAGGTTTTTTGTCCCCCTGAAAAAACCGAAGAAATTTATTACTAAATATACGGTATACGTATCAATTCCAATACAAAACGTAAAGTGTTATTTGCAAATTGTTCACCGGAAATGTCCGTTATTCTTAACTCAACTTCGTCATCAGCTTCAATATAATTTACACTTGAATTTAATGTAAATCTTTTTGCTTTTGTGGTATTGACCGTTATCGTTGAACATCTCAAAAGATATTCCGTACCAATCTTTGGTTGAATTGAAGTATCGGCGTGTGTTATCTTGAACTTGATATCGTCTGTACCATCAGTAGCTATAGTAGCAAAATCCAAGTAAATAATAAAACTATCATTAGGAAATTGAATGGTTCGTATATTTTCATTTCCGGGTGCTGAAAGCGTAGTTACTCTTGAAATTTCTTCATAATTCAATTCTTTATTTACTTTCAAAATATTTATATCCGCGACAGGAGTTTGAACAATATCAGCTTTTATTAAATTAGCACCTCGGATATCACCTAACATATTAATTCTACAAAATTCATTTGATGGTATATCAGGTCGTTTTCGAAACTGCAAAGCATACACTGAATCAACTGCTGCTTCATCAACCAGTGATGTATTCAAATCTATAAATGTTGAATTAGCAGATTTTGGCCCTTGTAATTCTAAATTTGTCTTGGAACTTAATTGTGCATTAATTATAATGTTATTGCATTCTATATCATTACATCCTATTATATCACCTTTCATATTGATACTAAAAAATTTAGGTACAGCTGAATCAGGTTTCGTTTGAAAATTTATAAAATATATCGTTGAAACACTCGATAAATCTACACCTGAGGTATTTAAACTTATGAAACTATTACCTGATGTTTTATTTCCAAATAAATCAAGATTTGTGGTATTATCTGGTGCGACCAGTTCTGTTTTTCCATTGATTTTTGCATCACCGTTTACTATCAAACCGAAAGTTGTATTTACTTGCAGTTCACTGCCTGTAACGATTATAACACTATTATCAGTTCCATCCTTCAATTCAATTTGTGCAGTTCCATTATTTAAAATATTTTTCAAATATCGAAAATTTATAATTGAAGTATTCAAAACGTCTCTGCCGTATAAATTGTTTACGTATACGTCACCAACTGTCCTTTCTATATCATTACCACCAGGTAGGTTTATCCACTTAGTAGACCCCCCAGTCGGAGCGTTTCCGTTTACCGTATTACATTGTATATTTTTACAAACAATATCGTTTCCAAAAGAAGACATCTGATATATATATTAAATTACAATTTAAAATCAGGTTTAATCCAGACCAAAATTCCCGAACCCGGAGTTGTTACAACTTTACTTTCCATACATACACCGATAATTCCAACATTATTTGTAGTAATTTGTGAAGAATTGACTGACCCTCCCGGTGCACAACCTAACATTTGACCTTTGACATAACTTCCATCAATAGCTTTACAAGTTGTGAATCCTTTTGTACAAACGAAACAAGAATTTCCGGTTGTTGAATTTTGAACACAAACTCCAATAGGCATACAATTTTGATTAGATTGACTTGCCGAAGCTGCATATATTTTTACACCATTTACATCTGAAAAATCATCAGAAAATTGAACAATATCTCCGGCACTTATTGTACCTCCGGTATTATTTTCAAAAGTAAATACGTCACCTGTATGAGGAACCGGACTCGATGGTAATGAAGCCGTGTATGCATTTGTTAAATTTGTTAATGGAATACCTATGGTTGTCAATGATGATGTTGGCGTTGTATATGCCCAGTCTATGCTACTTACAAGTCGTATAGCACTACAATCCAAATCTCCGCTTAAATTAATGTTATTTCCAGAATTACCGACAGCCAAAACTTGACTTAATGAACCAATACTTCCAGAATTTATTGCACCGGTTCCAACTTCATTTGATGCAGAATCATAATATAATTGTAAACTTTCAGAGCTAACATCAGGACTTGCTCGGATAGGTCTAATATAACAAGAATTATTTACCCCAGCATTAAGTTCAAGACCGCTTGCGTTCAAAATTATTGTATTATCAATAGCCGTAGCACTTTGTGAAGAATTTTGACCGCTCAAAGCACCAATATTAATAGAATTCTCGCCAGCCAAATATTCCCCAGCGAATTTGCCAATATTGACTGAATTCACGGAAGCAAAGCTTTGCCCTGCGTCGTCCCCAACGTTCACAACGAAAGCATTACATTGATTGTTGCCGGCTCCGCTGCCTATGCATATTGAATCGTTCAAACAATTAAAAGCCCCACTATTTCTGCCTATCAAAACCGAACGGTTTGCATTTGGAAAACCATCATTTTGAGTCGATTCGCCAAAGAGCGGACAATTTACAAAGGTTTGCAGATTTAAGTGAATCTGATGTAGAAACTCCAATAAGAACTCCTATATCACCTGAATCTGAATTTGAAGAAGAAGAAGATTTTTTGAATGAATTAGAAACTAGTCAGTTAAATTTTAGATTAAACAGTTTACAAAAAGATATACGAATTTCACCATCACCATTAAATGCTCCAGAAAATCAAGGCGAGTCAGGTAGTTCTAGAAGAACCGTTGTCAATCCTGTATTTCAACAAGCTTTATTCAATGCGGCTATGAAAAATCAAGAAGACGATAATGATACGAGTGGTGTTCAATATATGGGTTTGGAAATGAGTCCTATTCAAACAAGAGGACAACGTGCAAATAAAGGTAATCAATTATAAATAATAATATATCATATTATATAAATGACTCGTGCTGAATGGAACGAAACATTAAAAAAATGTGCCAAAGAATATCATTCCAAAAAAGGCACGAAACCTCGTAAAAAATATTCCTAAAAGAAAAAGTTAAATAAATCTGCAAATATTCAATCACCACAAGTGACATCACGACCTATTGCAAATTTACCAACAAATAACGTTCCATTAACTCTAAAATTTCTTTACAATATTCATTATTCATTTCTTGACTATACATTGTCATTTGAATAGAACTATCTACATTACAAATTGTTATATTACCATCATCACATATTTTGACTGTTAAATAATTGTAACAATCCTCACCAATTCTATTTTTTCTTGCTATATTTAAAGCAGGAATATGGGTACAATTTTCGTCCATATTTTCAAAAAATTCTTTTTGCATACATTTAATTCTATTTTTTAAGAGTTTTTCTTCTTTTATTTGTTTCAATTTTGTATCTTCAAATGACAACTTAATTTCTGAATAGAAAGAGCCATCAAAGTTTCTAAGTTCGATTACAAATTTCCATTCATCTTTATAGCTCCTTCTTATATTTACATCAATATAGTTATATATTTCTTCACCATGATATACTTTTCTCATAAAATTCAAAGCCGGAATTCTTTGACATTCGGAACCACCATCCAAATTTACTTCGTCACACAAATACAACTCCATTACATCTGAGCTAAATTGAAATTTCCAATTTTCTGAACGACATATTGGACATTCTACAACTCCATCACCTGTTTGACCTTTCATTTCATTCGAACACTCATCACATATTGTACCTTCGTTGCATAAAGATATTTCTATTATTTAATTTTTCCATTAACAAATTCCATTTTTTCAAGTCTTCATGATATTTCAAATATGTGTCTCTTTCTTCTTCGGCTTTTTGAATAATATCATTGATAACATTTGCACCATCGTCGGGTTCATACACATCTTCGGAGTCAATATCTAATGATTTCATTAATTTTTTGTTTGAATTAAATGTAGGACTTATTACAAATATTCGATGTAATGACCCTTCTTTTTCAACATTTTAAGATAGTTAGTCACCGCAACTGATTTTCCACTTCCTCTTTTGCCTATAAAATTGAATTTTGATGAGCTTTTAACATGTTCGGTCCGGTTTTGATATTAAAAGCACTTCCATTTGGCACATCTATATTCATATCTTTTACCTTTACAATTTTCATTAAAGATATAATATAGTTTGTTTATTATTTTTTTAAAAGAAACTATTCTCAGAAAATTTTCATTTTTTTAAAAATATTTAAATCATTGATTAAATGTATTATTAGCAACTGTGGAATAACATATGCATTACTTATTCCTATATTGTCTTTGGAATTTGATGATTGTGTGCGTTGAGCGGTATACATGTGTTTGCCATATTGTTGTTTAATATCACACGGAGTATATTTGTTACATACTTTCAGATTTAGATGTTCTTTGTTTGTCCATATGTTTGTCATTTTTCTATATTGAAATCCATATTTACAATAACAACATGTGTGTTTGTATATTTTTAAAGGTTTCATAAATTCTCTATGTTGCAACAATCCACCGTCAGCCGGGTTTTCAATATACCAATATGTCGGTTGAAAAAAATCAATAATTTCAAGTGTGCGTTTCACAATAGTGTCCGCTAACACCAAATTTCTTGGTTTGCGTCGGTGTGCTTTGGAATACTCCGTGCACGGTGGACTTGCCCATATTATATCAAATGTTTTTGGGACATATGTGTTTTTATAGTTCCATTGAAGAATATCACATCGTATGGTTGGATTATATTTTTCAAGAATGTCTAATGTTATAATCTCACAACTTGGGTAAATTTTAATTAATGCTTTTGAAAATGATTTTGTTCCGCAAAAAAGTTCTAATATTTTCATAACACGATATTCGATGACTACTCGATAACATTCGATGACTATTCGATAATATTCGATGACTACTCGATAATATTCGATGACTACGCGATAATATTCGATGACAACTCGATAATATTATTCGATGATTATTCGATAATATTTGATGTCCGCTCGATGATATTCGATGTCCGCTCGATAATATTCGATGACTGCCGATAATATTCGATGAATACTCGATAATATTCGATGACTGCTCGATGATATTCGATGACTGCTCGATGATATTCGATGACTGCTCGATGATATTTGATGACCACTCGATAATATTTATACGACTGTCATATGATGTCATGTGGCTATGACCGACCTGTTTTGGGGGTATGACCGACGATTTTCGAATGTCATAGGATGTCATGTGGCTATGACCGACCTGTTTTGGGGGTATGACCGACGATTTTCGACTGTCATATGATGTCATGTGGCTATGACAGTCCTTTTTTGATGCATGACTGTCCTTCTATGACTGTCATGTGGCTATGACTGTCCTTTTTTACGCTATGACCGTCCTTTTATGACTGTCATATGAAACCATGAGGCTATGACTGTCATTTTTTGATGCATGACTGTCCTTTTATGACTGTCATATGATGTCATGTGGCTATGACCGACCTGTTTTGGGGGTATGACCGACGATTTTTTGGGGGTATGACCGTGCTTTTTGGACTGTCATATGATGCCATACACTGTATGACTGTATGATTGTATGATTGTATGACTGTATGACTGTATGACTACATGACGTCAGAAAAAAAATATTTTTTCTCAAAAAATAATATGTCCGCAATTATGGGGGGATGCTGACTATGTAAAAATTTCTTCATAATTCATTGAATTTAATAATGAACATTGCCTAAAAGTAATTCATGGACTTTTTCTACGGACCAAAGAGAAAAAAATCTCAATTTGCAAGAATAATACTAAAGCTTTAAAACAGAAGCGTATACCCATTTTAAAAAATCATTAAAAATACGTACTAAATGTAGAATTTCACGAGGAATCTATTTCTGAAGTCAGATTGGTAAAAATAAAAACACGGTTGATGCTATATTTATTTTGTGTGTTTTTCAATATACTTAATATTCCAATAATTTACAAAAAGTAAAATAACAGTCGAAAGAAATCTATAATAAATCTTGAAAATTCATATTTGTAAGGAAATTTTGCAAGAAATCTGTTTCTGAAATCAAATTTGTGAAAATCCAATTACAATTAATGCTATGATTAAATTAAATATTTGTTACTTTCTTCTACGATAGTGGACTTTTTTCAAAAAGTTTTAACAAAAGAATTTTTTAGAAATTCATTATAAACGTAAAATTTCGTGAGGAACTCAAATATGTCATCAAAATTTAAAAAAATTTCCTTGATTTAAATTGAATTTATTATGATTTTAAAGGCATTTTCAATATTTATTTTAGTGTATTTACTCACAAAACCGAAAATCGTCGATTTTTTTCCAAAATGGTTTTATTTGGGTCAATTAGTCTGAATAAGTTCAATTTAAAAAATGTATATAGTTTTTATGTAAAATTAATCTGAATTTTCGATATTTTCTTTGGCTATTTCGAAGTATTTTTTATCAATTTCAATACCGATATAGTTTCTTTTGAGATTTTTACATGCCAAACCTGAATTTCCAACACCCATACAACAATCTAATACATTATCGTAAGGATTTGAGTAAGATTTGATTATCCATTCAAATAATCGTACGGTTTACTACATGGATGTTTCTTTTGTAGTTTCCATTTGAAAATTTGATTACACTTCTTGGATACCTTTTTCCATCTTTACAAATGGTTGGTGTTCTATCGGTGTAATGAGTGTATAATTCAGTCCGAGGACCTTGACCTTGTCTTACATACGGTTTGTGACCTTCAATCATTATTGGATTATATGTTGGTAAATGTTTGTAAAAGACATATATCATTTCATGACTTCTCAAAGGCATTTGATTTGCATGATAGAAACCTAATGACATTGTTTTCTCATATACAATATCATATCGAAACATCTTTTTATTACTTTCAATAATTGAATGTCCAAATTTAGTCGTTGTAGTAAAGATATAGGTTGAATGTCTTTTACCTATTCGTTTTAATTCAATCCACAATTTATCTAAATCGAAAGGAATCTTATCCCAAGAACAATTTGTTTGATTGTATGGTAAATCACAAATAAATAAGTCTATCGAATTTCTTGGTATGTTAGGGAAAATGTTAAAACAATCATCGTTATGTAAGTTTCCGGCTACACCCGGAATATTTGTTTAAAAAATTCTTTTGTATTCATTGTTGTTTTTCATTACTTTAGTTTCTTTTTAAAAAATAATAAACAAACTATATATATATATATGAACATAAAAGATATGAATATAAAGGTGCCAAATGGAAGTGCTTTCAGTATCAAAACTTCACCGAACATGCTAAAAGCTCATCAAAATTCAATATTTATTGGAAAACGTTCGTCTGGAAAAAGCGTTGCAGTGACTAATTATCTTAAAATGTTGAAAAAAGAAGGTTCATTACATCGTATATTCGTTATCAGTCCTACATTTAATTCAAACAAAAAATTAATTAAGTCATTAGATATCGACTCCGAAGATGTGTACGAACCCGACGATGGTGCAAATGTTATTAATGATATTATTCAAAAAGCCGAAGAAGAAAGAGACATATATTTGAAATATCATGAAGACTTGAAAAAATGGAATTCATTGATGGACAAATTAAATAATAGAAACATCTTTATCGATGATATCGACCCAGAATTATTGCTCGAATTTTTGACATCAGACGGTTTCGAAAAGCCCGTACATAAATATAATGGTGAACGTCCTATATTGGCTGTTTTTGTCGATGATTGTCAATCAACGAATTTGTTTCGAACTCCAAAATTTCTAAATTTTATCACAAGACATCGACATATAGCTGATTTTCAAACCGGTGGTGCTTTAGGAATAAGTTGTTTTATTGCTATTCAGAATTTCAAATCTCAATTTGGTGGCTGTCCACGAGCTGTAAAAAATAACGCAACAAGTTTAGCTGTATTCAAAATGAAAGACAAAAAAGAATTACAAGAAATATTCGAATCATGTGCTGGAGAAATTGACGAAAAGACTTTCTATGAAGTATATGCACATGCTATCAATGAACCGCATTCATTTCTATTAATCGATTTACATCCAAAAGACAATCATCCATCGATGTTTCGAAAAAGATTTGATGAATTTATTATTCCTGAAAAAATAAAAGAAACAATCTAAAAAATGTTTATAGTAAATAATGAATAAAACATCTTGTGAACGGTGTTTAGCTATTTCAAAAAGTAGTGGAAATCAATGTAGAAACATGACTTGTAAATATAGTCCTTATTGTTATGTCCATAGAGTGGTAATTATAAAAGAAAGTAGTATTCCAAATTCAGGTCTTGGAGTATATGCCAAAGAAGACTTGAAAAAAGATAAGTTAGTTGGACGATACAACGTCGGTACACAAAGATTGACAATAAATGAACTACCTCCATTGAATCAAAGAACACATATTTGGAAAAAGAATAATAATCTGTTTTATGATGCATCGAAAACTAATTCAGTAGCCGGTAAATTCAATGATTGTACTCCCCAAAGTGCTAAAAGAATAAAATGCAAAAATAATGCTGTAATCAATTCTGTCGGAAATGTTCGATTAAAATCAAATGTAAAAAGGAATCAAGAGATATTTGTTTCTTATGGGAAAGACTATTGGAAAAATAAATGATACATGTATTCTTTTAAAATTCTGGAAATGATTTAAATGTTTTATGAAAATGAGGGTCTGAATTCAAAACGTCATGATAAGTCGGAGGTACTGCGTTTGGTTTTTCTTTCGTTTTTGAAATTACTTTGTCTTTCTTTTTTGATTTTTTAATAATCACTTGAGGCTGTTCATCGTCACTTGAACTACTCGAAGTTTCACTATCAGATTCCATAACAATCACAAGTTTCTTTTTTGATTTCTTTACATATTTCTTTTCGATCATTTCCGGTTCAGATTTACTCTCTGATTTTAGAGTAATTTCAGGTTCTTTTATCGATGATTTAATCTTGTCTTGTGCAGCTTCTAATTCTTTCTTATTTTCTAATTCTTTTGCAAGTTTAATGTCTTTTTTGGCTTCAGAATTTCTTTTTCTTGTTTCCATAGCTTTCAATCGTGCCACTTTTAATCGTTCTAAGGTAGCCTCATCAGTAATTTTTTCACCTTTCTTAAAACCCATATTAGAATACACAAGAAATAATTTTCTAATCATTACTTATCATTTCTAATAATTTTTAATGACTTTGATTTAAATTCTAACTCTAACTAGAAAATAAAATCAGTTTAATGTATAATGTTTGAAATAAATACGTGTGATGTCTTTCAATTTGGGACAATTATCGTTGCTTTGATTCATGCTATAGGGTATAATATGAGACGGTCTCGATGTAAACAATTAGATTGTCTTTGTATAAAGTGCGAAAGAGATATCATGAATTCAAAAGAATTAAGTATTGATAAAAATGTGTTTGAATCTGCTTAAAGATTATAAGTTCTATATTATAACAATGAGTGAAATTGATACACATTCTCCTAAGTATATGAAGGTTACTTCTAAGAATGGTAAGGTGTATTATAAAAAGCCTTTAGATATGAATAGAAGAGACAAAGGGAAATATTATGAAGCCAACAAACCATTGTTACAAAAGAATCTAACCTTAGACCGAATTTTGTTAAATAAAAATGTCGGTGTTTCAACGATGGAAAAGCATGGTATTGATAAAGTAAAAATTGTTGAAATATTCTCCAATAAAATCAAAGAAAATCCTGAAGACTTTGAAAAATATATGGAAATTCAAAACAAATTTTTGGAAAGATTAAATGTAACAAAAACCACCTAAAGAATACGTTACAATTCAGTAATAAGAAATATATCATATAATAATAATGTCTTCGAAAAAGTCTAATGATAAAGACAAAAAAGATGATAAAGGCAAAGCTCCATTGACCAAAGCAAAGAAAACCAATCTCAAGAAAGTCAAAAACCATAGGAAAAGGAAATTTGAAAGCATCAAGTTCAAGACAATTAACAAAGGAACAATGGAGCAAGATAAATCAAATTGAAAATAAGAGAATAGATAAAGAATTTACCAAACAAAATAAACAACAAAAAATACAATCAGAATTAAAGAAATTTGAAGCCGAAAATGAAAAAATCAAAGACCTTGATTTGTTTTCTCGACAAGAATATGAAGAACAATTCACGGATAAAGACGTTGCAAAAGATTTTGTAGATAAGGGTGGAAATTCCGGAGTAAGTATGAAAATCAAGTTTAATAGATTTCTTAGTAAACCTTTGAATTATTGGATGAATTTGATTAATGAACAAATTGACCAAGCTTCGGAAGATGTAAAACATTTTCAGTTTGGTGTAAACTTTCAAGATGGTTCTTCGGAATTTTTAAGTGCAAAAAATGAAATCGAATTTTACAAAAAAATAGAAGGAATGATTCAGTCCGGAGATGATAGAGGGGCTGTGAATTTCATCACAATTTCTTTATTAAATTTCAAAAAAAATTAATGGAAAAGGTCAACCATTGTCGGTGCCAAAATCTGTGGAGGAATTGAAACAAAAGAAAAGTTGCATTATAATTAAGGATGAACAATGTTTTGCTAAATCTTGCATTATTGTGAATTACAAAGATAAAAAAGACAATGAAGAAATAACATACAATATTTATAACAATGTTTGCAATAATAAGAAAAATCGTTTAACAAAAGAAGGTATAAATTTGATGCAAGAATTAGGATTTGATTCTCAAGACGGTATAGGATTTGATGATATTCATGTCTTTGAAGAAAAATTCAATAGAAATATTACAATTCATGGAATGACTGATTTGGGTTGTACAATAATGTATCCACCAAGTAAAGAAGGTTTGCTCGACAGACCGGAATGGAATTTTGTTTATTATCATTTAAATTCAAGTATTGGACACTACGAACCAATAACAAAAATCGAAGCTTTTTATGGAATAGCCGACCGACCAAGGTGTTTTAAATGTAAAAGTAAATTGTGTGATTTTTCTAAAAAAGGAACCAAACCATTTATTGATTGGAAGAAAGCCATACACTGTGAAGATTGTAATATAAAATTTCCAAATCAGAAATGTTATGATTTACACAAAAAAGGGACAGCTTGTCAACATTTCCATAGGTGCAAAGGTGAGTGTAAAAAGGTTTACGATATAAGAAAAGAACAAGAACACATTTGTGGACATGACTTTTGTCCAAATTGTAAATTATATTGTGATATAAGAGAACATCAATGTTTTATCACACAAAGGAAACCAAAAGATATTATTGATGAAGATAAAATAGGTTTTTTCGATTTTGAAGCATACAATGAATCAAAGCATGAAGTAAATTTAAGTGTGACACAATATTCAAACGGAGAATCATTTGTTCACAACAATATCGAAGATGCTTGCAAATTTATATTTGCAAATAAACACAAAGGATTTACTTTCATAGCCCATAATGGAAGCAAGTATGATTATGTACTTATTATAGAATATATAATGACAACCATGAATGAAATTCCTGAGACGGTTCAAAACGGTGGTAAAATAATGTATCTAAAATATCAAAACGTGACATTAATGGACACCTACCTACATTTAACAAATCCATTAAGTAATTTCTCAAAAATATTTGATTTAAAAGGTGAGAAGAAATGTTATTTCCCTCACAAGTTTAATACCCCTGAAAATAAAGATTATGAGGGTTTAATACCGGACAAAATGTACTATGGATACAATCAAATGAAAGGTGATGCACGAGCGAAATTTTTGGATTGGTATTCGCAAATAAAAAACAAGAAATATAATTTTGTGATGGAAAAAGAAATATTAGATTATTGTCAAAGTGATGTAAGAATTTTACGATTAGGATGGATGAAATATAGAGAATTAATTCTGGATTTAACAAATGATGAAATTGAACCAACCTCCTATTTGACTATTGCATCCTTAACACAAACAATTCATAGGTATTTGCATATGCCTGAAAATTCTATAGCTATTTTAAATAGTGTCATCAAAGGAAAACAACAATCAACAATAGGAGACATTTGGTTGGAATATGTAAAACATACAAATAAAATTGATAATTTAATCAAAGAATACAAAATTCCTCATTTCCATTTTGGTAACAATGAAATACATAAATATGTAGATGGTTATGACCCTGCAACAAACACAATATATGAATTTCTTGGTGATTATTGGCATGGAAATCCAAAAACAAATGGTAAGAATATGTTTAGAAAAAATTATGCCACAAATAAAACATTTTATCAACTGTACGATGAGACCAAAAAAAGATTAGAAAAAATTCAAAGTCTTGGGTATAATATCGAAATCATGTGGGAAAGTGATTTCAAAGAATTACAAAAAAATGACCAAAATGTTATCGATTTCGTAAACAGTTATAACAAACCTATCGTTTTCAGAAATGCATTATTTGGAGGCAGAACAGACCCTAAAAAATTGTATCACAAATGTAAAGATAATGAAACAATTAGATATGTAGATTTTACAAGTTTGTATCCTTATGTCTTAAAATATTGTAAATTTCCATTAGGACATTTTACAAAAATATATCAAGAAATTGATTTGAAAGGAGTCACTGATATCGAAAAATTCTTTGGAGTAATAAAATGCACCATAATTCCACCAAATGATTTGGGAATGGCAGTTTTACCATTGAGGACTTTGGGACAGTCTAAAATGGAGAAGTTGACGTTTCCTTTGACAAAAATGACTGGAACTTGGTGCACCGAAGAAGTAAAATTAGCTTTGAAAAAAGGATATAAAATCGAGAAAATACATCAGATTGTTCACTGGGAAAATACATCTTATACTATTTTTGAAAGCTTTATTAATACATTTTTGAAAATCAAACAAGAAGCAAGTGGATATCCTGAGTGGGTACAAAGCGAAAAAGATAAAGATTTGTATATTACAAAATATTTTGAAAAGGAAGGTATATTATTGGAAAAAGAAAAAATCTATAAAAACGAAGGGCTAAGAACCATTGCAAAATTATTTCTCAACAACTTGTGGGGTAGATATTGTTTGAAACCAAATAAAAGACAAAACAAATTCATGAATAGTGCTGAGGTGTATGATATACTATCAGATTTAAGAAATGACAATGTTTTAATTCAGCCAATAAAAAAAAAAAGGAGTCATAAAATACCAAGTAGGATTTAATGTATTGAGTGAATACAGTGAAACAAACTGCACCGTTAACGAAGTTATTGGAGTGTTTACAACGGCATATGCAAGAATGAAATTATACAATTTGATGGATGATGTAGGATTTGACAATGTATTATATCACGATACCGACTCAGTGGTATACATTGAAAATACAAGTAACAATCACATCTTCAAAGAACAACTTGGTGATTATCTTGGAGAATTGACCGACGAGTTAGAAAACAAGACATGTATTGAATTTGTGTCAACCGCCCCAAAAAGTTATTCATTGAAATTCGATAGAAACAACGATGACTAAAGTAAAAGGATTTCCATTGAATTTTGAAAATTCTCAAAGTATCAATCATGAAGAAATCAAAAACATCATTTTATATAATCACGAAAAAATCGTAGAATTGAAATATGATGTTCTTAGAAAACCAAGAAAAATTGATGAAAACAAACACCATGCAGCTCTTGGTATAGAAACACGAAGCGAAACAAAATCATTTTCATTGAATTATGACAAAGGATATATTCAGTGGGATACATTTAATATCCTACCCTGGGGACATAAAGATATTCCATTATAATAATGAGTAAGTCAATCACTGAAAAACAAATACAAGACTTTTATTTAGACCCTGAAATAGGATTAAGTGCCGTTTCACCCTTTACGACCAAATTAAAATCTCTTGGCTATAAAGTCACACAAAAACAGGTAAAAGAAGCTATCGAAAAAACTGAAGTCAATCAAACATTTTCTCAGAAAAAGAAAATCAATAGAAAAGATTTATTTCCTATTTATGGTAAAGACCCTAACAAGAATTATATTCAGGCTGATTTAGCATTCATTCCAAAATACAAAAGACAAAATAGAGGTTATTCTGTTATCTTAACGGCTATTAATATTAATACACGAAAGGCCTTTGGATATGCATTAAAATCAAAACAAGTTAAGGACGAAAATAATAAGACAATAGATTCTGCCGAAGGTATTATTCCTGCTTTTAAAAAGTTAATAAAAGATTCAAAAATGAATGTATTGACGACTGATAACGGTGTTGAATTTACCAATAAATCTATGAAAAAATTATTGGAAGACAATAACATCGAACATAACCTAAATGAGCCCGAAGACCATTCCACTATGGGTATGATAGAACGATTCAATAGGACATTAAAATTAAAATTGAAAAAAATTGAAAAAAGTAAAGACACCGTAAACTGGATTAATTATTTACATTCAGTTGTTAGAAATTATAACAGTACACAAAATTCTGCAAATATCGATAAATCAACTCGTGATAATATGAACCTAACAAAGACCATCAGAAATATTTTGTTGAAAAGGAATAAATTGACTAAGCTTCTTGAAAAAATAGATATAAAACCGGGTGATAAAGTTAGGATTAAAATTAAAACTAAAACGTTTGATAAAGAATCTCAACGGTGGTCGACAAAAATATATAAAGTAAAATCTATGAAAGGATTGAGTTATATTATCGAAGACGGTGAAGAAACTTTGGCACGTCGGTATAAACCACGCGAATCATTGGAAATTAAAGGTAACAATTCTAATAATAAGAAATCCACTGATGAACCTACAGTTTCTGAATTAGTTTCTAAACAAAATAAAAAAGAAAGAACTCTTAGGAAAGAAGGTGTCTCATCTTCTAATCGAATATCTAAAAGGACAAGAAGTCAAAATAAAAATAATATAGATAATGAAACGGAAATTGATTTACGATGATTTTTATCGATTGTATTATATATATTGTTATGGTAAGAGCTAATCAAACACAGGCTCAACGAAGGCTGAATAATAATGTTTATTGTGGATATAAAGACCCTGCACCCTCAGGTCGTCCGCTTGGAAATAAAATTCAATGTAAAGCTCGTCATCAATTAAGGCGGTATGGAAGAATTTTAAGACCACCTCATCCTGCGGATAGACAACAAAATAGACGAAACAATTAATATATATGTAATATTATAAAATATATGAGAAAGATATTGACTGATGATATTGTCAAACAATATTGTCTAAATGAATTAGGCTTTGGAAATGCTGCATCTAATATATCAATATTTCAAGGATACTCTAAATTAGCTTCTAACAATTATGCTATGACCGCTCCTTCTCAAAATAGTGTTGAATTCTATACTTCTATCTCCCAAAGTCCTTTGATAAATTCAGTTGATTTGATTCGAAATTTAAAAAGAAGTGATGTCAATGTTTTTGTTCCGGGGAAATATACAAAAGCGGACAATTTACAACGGTTTGCAGATTTAAGTGAATCTCCTGAAAAAAAAGAAGAAGATTTAAGTGAATCTCCTGAAAAAATAGAAGAAGATTTAAGTGAATTTCCATTTCCTTTTCCATTTCCTGAAAAAGGTATTTCAACACCTGAAAATCAAGTTGAATCTGGACCTTCAAAAAGACCTATTATGAATCCTATGCATTATTCTACAATGTCCCCGTTAGGTAAACGATTATTCATATCGAATATGCAAAATCAACCTTATTCTCCAACGCAAAGCGGACTTGTAAATTTGCTACCTTTGATGGAAGATGACAATGATAATAATGATGTTCAAATTGTAGACATTCAAAGAAAAAACCCAACCAGTCCTAATCGTAATTTTTCACCGGCTAAAACACGCTCTCGAACATCTAATTGATGAAATAAAATATATATTATAATGTATACACATTTATGACTCGTGCTGAATGGAACGAAACATTAAAAAAATGTGCCAAAGAATATCATTCCAAAAAAGGCACGAAACCTCGTAAAAAATATTCCAAAAAGAAAAAGTTAATTAAATCTGCAAATATTCAATCACCACAAGTGACATCACGACCTATTGCAAATTTACCAACAAATAATAACAATCGAGGACCTGCAAGATTTCCTTTTAATTTAATTGTGTGAATTTCTTCGGTTTTTTCAGGGGGACAAAAAACCTCAAAAAATAAAATCCACTTAAAGAGTGTAACTCAATAGTGTAAACAAAGCAAGATGAATACTTCACATGATATTCAAAATCTTGTTGACGAAGTTAAAACAAAATTATCGAGTGATGAGTATTTGAAATTTTGCAATTTACTCAAAGAAAGGCATGAAGAGGAATCTCAAAACATTCTTTGTGAACTTATATATGTCAAGCCAAGAATTGTTAAAGAAAACCCCGACAAACATGATTTTGGTTGTGATTTTAGAATGGATACTACATTTACAAAAATGTTAACAAAAATTACAAAGAAAGGATATGCATTCATTAATAAAGAAATAAACAATAAAGGGTATTTTGAACAATACTTGGATTCCACACACGTGAAAGACTCCCCTTCACATATAAAAAACTAAACAAATCTACGATTTGAATATTGGAAATGAAGGTGAAAAAGAATATTCGGCATATGTTGAATGTGTAAATATCATATCTTTAAAAATGGTGAAATGATTTAAGAACAATTAACATATATCTTATTGAAACATTAATTAATTTACTTTTTATTTACTTTCAATTTTATCTTTATCTTTTTATTGTAGATTTTTTTATTTATTTTTTATTGTAGATTTTTTATTTATTTTTTATCGTACTCACATTTAATCACGTAATTTATTCCCTATTTATTACGTAATTATTTCTTTAGGGTTTTCTCTTGTATTTATTAATCATTTATTATCGTCTTTAGGGTTAGTAGTGATACATCAAAGGGTTGCTATTGTGAAGAATGTTTTGAAGAGGAAGATTGAAATAACTTAAGAACAATTTATAATATATATATGTAATAATATACATCATTTATATAATTTATTTAAGAACTTATTTAAATTTATTTTAGAACTTATTTAAATCTTATTTTGTTACACATTTATTTACGTAATTTATTCATCATTTATTACGTAATTATTTATTGTATATTTATCGTATATTTCCTTGTCATTTTACTTGTCATTTTCTTGTCATTTTCTTGTATGACTTATGACATATATGACATAGGGTTGTGGCATATGTCATAGGGTTTCATAGGGTTTTTATAGTGAAAAAGTACCGTACCCTATAGTCGGTGCCTTACTACTATCATGGTGGTGTAGATTTTAGAATGGGGTTAAATTATAGAAAACCAAAAGGACATTATTATAGTAATCAACGACAAGTGCTTATTGATTATTGTAAATTTAGTGATTATGGGAGTGACAATGATAGTGATAATGATAGTGATAGTAATTATGATAGTGATGATTATAGTGATTATAGTGATCGTGAGTTTGGTTGATCCGGATATGGTTTTATTGAATATTTATAAAAGTATTGAATATGACAAATTCTTTTTTAAAAATTTAATAAATTTCTTTTAGAAGCCTAGCTACAATTTTAATGTTATGTTTATAGTAATGAAGAAAACGCCTTGTGAGCGCTGCATTGCTATTTCTAAAAGTAGTGGGAACCAATGTCGCAACATGACATGTAAATATAGCCCATATTGTTATGTTCATAGAGTTGTCAATATAAGTGAAAGTAGTATTCCAAATTCAGGTTTGGGTGTTTACGCCAAGGAAGATTTGAAAAAAGATAAATTAGTTGGTAGGTACACCGTTGGTACACAAAAATTAACATCAAATCAACTACCTCCATGAAATCAACGCATCTGGGAGAAAAATAAAAATCTATTTTATGATGCATCGAAGACAAATTCCGTAGCCGGTAAATTTAATGATTGCACTCCTCAAACAGCCAAGAAAATTAAATGCAAAAATAATGCTGTAATAAATTCTGTCGGGAATGTTCGATTGAAAAAAGATATAAAAAAGAATGAAAAATATTGGATAAAGAAATGGAAAAGAATATTGGAGAAACAGATGATAAATGATTTTTAATTGATACACAATTTATCATATTTATATTTATTCCACCGGAAACTCTCACCGGACCGGATAAATTCACCGGAAGCTCACCGGAATTGACACGTCAGCCTATGGTTTGACACGTAGGCAGTAGGATATTGTAGGGTTTGGCGATAAGATTAGTAGTATGATGTAGCGTTTGGCGACAAAATTTTCCCCCACCAACAAAACCCTAGGGCTGCGCCCTAGGGTTGGGGAAAAATCTTATCGCCAAACCCTACAACATCCTACTACCATCCAAACCCTAGACAATTCCGGCGAGCTTCCGGTGAATTTATCCGGTTCGGTGAGAGTTTCCGGTGGAATAAATATAAATATGATAAATTAGAAAAAAAGAATTTATCATAAATAAAAAAATAATAATAAGAATAATAAAATGTAAATACGTTAAAATAAATCTAAATATAATTTATTAAAAAGTTACGACACAACTATATTTTCTTGTGTAATCGAAGGTTGTCGACTTAATTCTAATACAAATCGAAGTACATCAGCATTTGTCGAAAAATTCCCATTTAGTGAACTAATTTGAAGTTCGAGATTATTGTTTCCAATAACATTAGATGAAGCTACCAAACTGAAAGGGTTACCTATTCCAGTAAATATAGCAAGACCCGAGCATTTTAGAATATATTCGTCTCCAATAATATTATTGACACCTTCATCAGCATGTTGAATTTTGAATTTTACAGTATCTTTATTTAGTTCGTTAGCTTGTAATTGAAATAAATACATTGCACTAAAAGTGTTTTCTGCAAATTCTAAAATACGAATACTTTGACCGGGTATTGGATTATTTCTTGGAAAATTTCTTATATCAAGATTTTGATATTGTAAAGTTTTTGTTTCAAAGACGTCTTTTACCGTAACTTTGCCGTTAGCTCGTTCAATATCATTTGTTGTTCCTTGTACATCAAGCCATTTTGAACTTCCCCCACTCGGTGCATTTCCATTAACGGTTGTACATTGTAGATTTTTACAAATCAAATCTTTACCAAAAGAAGCCATTTTCTTTTTATGATATAAAATAAATATAAGATATAAATTTATAATTTAAAATCAGGTTTAATCCAAACCAATAATCCCGAACCCGGAGTTGTTATAACTTTACTTTCCATACACACGCCAATAATTCCAACATTATTTGTAGTAATTTGTGAAGAATTGACTGAACCTCCCGAAGCACAACCTAACATTTGACCTTTAACATAACTTCCATCAATAGCTTTGCAAGTTGTGAATCCTTTTGTACAAACAAAACAAGAATTTCCGGTTGTTGCATTTTGAACACAAACTCCTATAGGCATACAATTTTGATTAGATTGACTTGCCGAAGCTGCATATATTTTTATACCATTTACATCTGAAAAATCATCAGAAAATTGAACAATATCTCCAGCATTTATTGTAGCTCCGGTATTATTTTTAAAAGTAAATACATCACCTGTATGAGGAACCGGACTTGTGGGTAATGTTGCCGTATATGCATTTGTCAAACCTGTCAAAGGAATTCCTACGGTCGTCAATGATGATGTTTGCGTTGTATATGCCCAGTCTATGCTACTTACAAGTCGTATAGCACTACAATCCAAATCACCGGTTAAATTAATGTTATTTCCAGAATTACCGACAGCCAAAACTTGACTTAATGAACCAATACTTCCAGAATTTATTGCACCAGATTTTATTTCACCGGAAACTGAATCATAATACAATTGTAAATTTTCTAATGTCACATCAGGACTTGGTCTTATAGGTTTTACCGTAAATGAACTTGGATTTACAGAATTTAATTCAACACCGGTTGCATTTATACAAATAGTATTGTTGACAGACGAAGTTCCTCCGGTATTCTTATTAGCATATGAACCTAATGACACTGAATTTAGACCACTAAAAACTTCGCCGGCAAATCTTCCTACAGAAACAGATTCCACACCGGCGTTACTTTGTCCGGAATCATCTCCTAAATTTACCGAATAATTCCCAGCTTGGTCATATCCACTACCTGAACCTAAAGCCAAAACATCAATTCCACAACCGAATGAACCAGCATTTCTGCCTATTAATATTGCACGTTGTGCATTTATATATCCGTCATCACTTGTTGTTTCACCAATACGAATTTTAGCATCTTGAGTACCGCCTCTAATCCTAATTAAAGCACCATCAATTTCATCTTGATTTATCGTAAATTTTCCAGTTCCGGTAAAAGAAATATCATTCGTTGTAGTTGTACTTCCTTGGTCGGTAACAGATTGTAAATTTTGGTTAGCCCCGGAAGGCAAGTTTTGAAGCAAAGACCCGTCACCAATAAATTTACCAGAATTTAAAGTAATATCACCTGTGTTTAAAATCAAAGGTCCATCATTTAAAAGTACACCGGCTCCAAGCGGTTCGGTGTCGAGCGTTAATTGCATAAATGACCATTCATTTATATCATTGTCTCCTATTTTCAATCTCGTTTGAGAAACAGGATCTAAAGATTTAATTTCAAAAGAACTATCAAGTTCATCTAAACCTATCGAAAATTTTGATTTACTTGCATGATTATTTAAAATAAAATCATAAAAATTAATATTATTCACTAAATTCAAATCACCGTCAGTCTGTAATTTCATAAATTCTCTTTGATTATTTACATCAGAATTATCAATAAATGAAATATCTCCACGGTATAAAAAATCTGAAGCCATATGAATTGTTTGACAAGGGTTTGAATTATCACCTATTTGATTTACATTTAATTGATTAATTGTTAAAGGGTCGGGGGTAGGATTAGGACCAGGGTCGGTTACATTGTTTAAAGTTGTAAGAAATACATTTTTGCCGAAAGAACTCATATATCTATATATATTATAATACGATTTTTAAATTTACGGTTGAGCAAGTTTCATAAACACCGTTCCAAATTTATCATTTGGATTCGCTTTGAATACATATAAACCATTTACTTGCGTAATATCTTCAACCGGAGGAACATTAGTTGTATCTACGATAGGCAAACCATTAAATCTTACTTTCATTTTATTTGCTTTTGCAGCCATATTCAAATTTACAATACCGGGGTCACCGCTTTGAGAACCATCAATATCTAAATAAATATCAGCTCCAACCATTTGTAAAGTTGTTTTTGTTGTTTTATTTTTTTTACCAATATATACTGCATTTCCTACATTAACATTTTGATTCATGATTAATTCTTTTCCAAAACTAGACATTGTATATAATATATCACACAAAGAAAGAATTTGCAGGTTTTAGAATTGGATTATTTAAAGGATGTTGTTCGGGAAAGGTAAACATTGAAGTTTTCAAAGTTGGTTTATCTCCATGTCCAAAAATATAAGATTTATATCCAGCTAATTCATTTACATTTGAAATTTTGGCTGGGGGTAAAGTTATGTCACTTATCGATTTACAAGGCAATTGTTGCATAGAAGGTGGTCTAAACCCGGACATTTGCATTAGAGATGGTGGTAATTCAGCTTTATTTTGACCTATACGTTCACCTAAACTTGTAGGAGAGTCATTTGGTTGAAATCGATTCATTTTTTTATTATGTATAATAATAAATAAACATTTAAACAATCAATTCAATCATACGCCCAACACCTACACGCAAAACACTTGTACACGCACAAAATACAAACACTTCATTATTAGTTAATACTTGTTCAGTTGTGTTTGTGCCTTCACTAGTCTCTAAATACATCATAGTGTTAAGACTGCGAGAGTCTAAACCAGAAATTGAGCGTACGCCCATATCACTAGACATATTTAAGCGAACCATAAAAGTGAAATAATGGTTCACCCAGTCTTCAAAACTATTGACTTTACAACCACATTTTGTCATATATTGGTCAGCTTTCGCCACACACATCGAATTGAAATATCCTAATGCATCGTTTCGGTAATTTGGAATATAAAGATTATTCACATTGAATTGTGCACTTCCTAGTCTTCCAGATTTGAAGTCAAAGTAACTTGGTATATAAGTAGGACCGATTTTATTGTCGATTTGCACAAGACCGAGGGATTTGGTTTGATAATCCCCTATACGTTGGACAGCATATATTTCATCAATCGATTGAGAACTTAAACTAAATCGTGTAGATTTATTCATACCGTCGTGTGAAGACGTGAAAGAATAGTAATTCTTGAACGGAATTTCAAGAAATCCATCTCTTTTTAATTTTGCGTCGACTGCCGAATCATATACTCCATTTGAGAAGGTGATAGTTTCAATTGTAAAATAAAGTGTTTGTAAAGTAAATCTTCCACCTGAAATTAAAGCTTGTTGACCGGCGTTATTTAAACCATTTCCTAATCCCAAGCTATTTTGAACAACACCTAAAACTTCCGGACCATGCAAATAAAATCGAAGTTGAATAGGTGGCAAAAGAGATGTATCTAAATAACTAGGCTCGCTCTCTCCTATAAAGCTTCTAAATTCTTGAATTATAAAAGGTCGAAATGTTTTATAATAATCAAGGTCGGTCACTTCAATTTCTTGGTTTTGTAAAACTCTTTGATAACTAATTTCTTTATTTAAAGTAGTTTGTAAATTGTCTAGAACCGTAGCGACTGTGCTGTATCCATTAAAACCACTTTGGATTTGCACACCTCCAGCCGTGCATTCTACCCGAGAGATTAATTTTTCTAAACCATTTGGAAGCATTGTTCTCAAAAAATCAGCACCTCCCGGAATGGTAATATTAACATCGTTCGCTCGAGCTTCACAATGCATCGAAAGTGATTTTAAATTTATAATTACGTTTGACGGAAGATTTAGAGTGATTGTAGAATTATTTGTTGCGGTGTCTTGATTTGTGGTTTCGAGCCTAAAATAATTAGTGCTATACCCGGAAACTTTTTGAAGTGCGTACGCAAGACTTAATGGCAAAGACATTCTTTTATATATAATATATTAGTAACATAAATAAAAAAATTTAAAATTGTGAAAGTTCTTTGATAATTATTGACATAGAATAACTTATACTTCCGTCCTGTGCTTCCGTGGGCGAAACTAAAGGTATGGGTCTATTTTTAGAGTCGGTCAAGACAAATTTTAATTCAGTCAATTGTGATCCTGAAATGTCAATAGCAAAATTGTCATTTGGATTCAAAAAATCTATAAAGTTTGTAGTCAAGTCATTTGGTAAAAGAATTTTACCAAAAATATCGCTAGCAATTAAAGAAGTGCTATCACTACTTATAGCGGATAAATTTGTAGACTCAACATTGTTAGTAGGCAAACTTGATATTCGCAAATATAGTGCATCATTTGTTTGCAAATTACAAGGATAATAACTTTCGAATATGGTGTCCGCTGTTTTTATTTCGAATAAATCAATTAATTGAGAAACATTTGATAAATTGTTAGTTTGTCTATTTACACGCCCGCCTAAAATTTCGTCGGCGTCGTTATATTTGCTTGGACCTATAACTTTAGTTTGTAGTTCAGCTTGCAAAGGATCGTTTGCATTGAATTCATTTCTAACTGAAAAAGAAACAAACTTAATATTCGGAACTGCAATTGATAAAGTAATTTTAAACTTATTTTTATAATCTATAGGGTTACCATTATATTCTACGGTAACGGTTCCTGTATATGCAAATTCATTATCTAAAACTGCTTTTATATTTGTACTTAAAACTGTTTCTAATTGAGCTAATTCTGTATAA
>LGRX02009144.1:0-35820 GCA_001247695.2 Cymbomonas tetramitiformis | reverse complement strand
CCTGGGAAGCCCCTGGAAATTCACCTAAGAAGCCCCTGGGAAATCACCTAGGAAGCCTCTGGGAGGCCCCTGGGAAGTCACCTGGGAAGCGCACGGCCGCAAGCTTGCAAATGACTTCCTAGAGCGGTGTCTCACAGTTGAGGTCACAATGACAAGCGGAAATGTGGTAGAAAGAGATAGGTCTTGAGGTGTCACCATCTATGGAATGTGGCTCGTTGAAGAATTACAAAGAAATCTCCATCACCTCCGACAACTCCGAATCAGGTCTCTTGTTTATCAGTAGGGAACCCTTTTATGTAGAGATTTATGGTGTTTATTGATGCCGCAACCTATTGAGGATTGTTGTTACACTGCACAGGTTACAGCTGGCGTTCCCCGGGCAGTTGGAATACAAGAGACACCGCACACACAATCGATGTCCGTAATCAATAATATGAATCATTATTGGGTCTGCTCGACTGTTCAGGAGTTTCGACAACATGTGGCAGAAAAAAATGAGATGCTTGAATGATCCATTCATTACGGCTGCTTGGCATGAGCAACGCGGGAATAGATTTCCCGGTTGGAATCATGACAAAGATTACACGGACAGAAAACCGGCAGAAGATAGTGAAGTTTGACTGTACCATCAGAGAGAATGTATGCTGTCTCTACACTTGCCACCATTCCAAACAAAACATTGCTTTAGTGATTATAAGCTGAGTATTGCGTGTCCCTTGTTTCTCCACATGTTTCAGTCTAAGTTATGACACCCACTTCGATATAGATAATACCATCCTGCATGATTGAGACTCGAGAGACACAAGTTGGATGTTCGTACCGTCTCCCAACGTGGTCAAGCAACCAAGCAATAGTATGAATACGTACGTGGCATAGACTGTGAAGATCAATGTGTCGAGTTTTGCAAAGACAATATGGGTTAAAAATGTAGCTAATCAGAAAACCAAAGAAAATGGGAGTGTAGACTATTCATATGATGAAATTTGTATGAGCCATCATGTGCACGACTCCCGGATCAACAACACGCGCCGCGGTGATAGAAATCATTCATAAAAAGTTTTCCCTCTTTCCTCTATGCGGGTGTTTCACCGAATACAAAAAAAACTGGTCGGACTCGTTACGGTAAATCGGGGAAATTACCATTTTCATATTAGAAAATCGGAATTAAGGCAGTGTTAAGGACCATCCGACGGCCTGAACATCCTAAAAAAAATTTGTTTAGGTTTTTTTCGGTGTCCCTTGCATCGGTGGAGCACCCGTCACAGAGAACTTTAGAGCGTAAACAAACGATAAAGTGACACTGTAAGATTGAGGAATCACTGCTATTTGTGACACACTGCAAACCACTAGATACTTGTCGCTACACGTATGACACGCCCACTACCAGTCGAGCGACACCGCTTCGACTGGTAGCTTTATAAGCTTGCACATCGGAGCTACAAATGAACGTGGCTGACATGCAGTGACGTGTACCGTCCGTGATGCTTGTCAAATGTAAACCGATTGGTCCATCAGCAAATGGTGTCTACCAATCAAGTGGCACGATCACTTCAACTTTCACTTACAAATTTTAATATACAAGTCACGGACGCGGACGGTACACGGTAGCGGTCACAGAGCTCTAAATGTCACGCGACGCGACATCCGCGCCCGCGCCCGCGGGGGCCCGTCAGTCACGCTGATGACTCCTGTATGGAAAATATCTGAGATAAAAAGAACTCCACCCTCAGTCCCTCACCCTCTGCCTTTCAGAATGATAGAAGATTCAAGATACCTTTGACACCCCGTCGCGTGAGCCGCGTGACACACATACACACATTTACATAGTACTCGGGACTCTCACTAGTCAAAGCCTCCGGAAGCGATTTTAAAACGAATATATTTTCTTCAATTTTCAGATGTTGTCCACGAGTCGCAAAACAGAGCTCTCACATCGATTTCCGGTTTGCCCGATCGCCCGCGCATCGGCCTCGACTCGTGGCGTTGGTTATCGTCTAGCTTATTGCAAGACACGCCTGTGACGCGGCCTCTAAAGTTACAAGCTAATGTACCAAGATGCCTAAAAAAGCTTGCACCCCATCCTATAATATCAAATTCGTATAAATTACATAGTTCACATTTTGGGGCATTTTTGGCATTTAATTAAATAGATCATAACAAATCGAACTCGACTTGGAATTTTCATGATCTGTTTCGCGGAGGTTGGACCTTAGGTTGTCGACTTTCACCAAAAAAGGGCAGGGTTATTCTTGGGTCACAACATTCTGAACGCGTTCTGCACCCAACCTGGGTGAGAAGCGCGCCTTCCCTTCCCACGCTGCACAGAAGAATGCACGCACGCGAGTGAATAAACATGCAGATATGAAGGGGAACGAATGGAACATCACTGCAACGTGCGTGTTAATTTCACACCTGCAACGATGAGAAACAATAGCGTTAGATAGGAAAATAACGCACCACGTCTCTCCACTGAACAATCTGCTTGTAAAAACAAATGCGGCGTTTCCAGTCCCCAGGCAGATCACGTGCGTTCACATCATCAACAATAGCTTGTACTTCTTCGAGGGTGACGCTCTCCGAACCGGGGACGTTGATGGGCGTATGCATGCAGACTAGCTATGGGCTCTGATAAGTCTTCATGCGCTGGGAAGTCAGGTAGGTCATACCCGCCTCCGTTCATTATCCGGCATAAAAGCAATATAGCGTCAAAATAGCACACACGTTCTCGCCGGTGCCGCCAGCCAAGAGCTTATTTCAAAGACCAACGAACCTCTTTCGGGAACGAATTACCAACACTGTGATGGCAATAATAATAATAATAATAATAATAATAATAAAAACATTTACGCTAGCAAAGGGGACAAAGTCCTGAGAGTGCGGTATCCCTGCAAAGCAGGCTAGTGAAAACACCAGGGGCTACTCCCTCTGCTATAGCGCGCCCACAAAGGGGCTCAGCCCACTTTTCAGCAGGGTGACATCTAGAGAAAAAGCTAAGTGCTAGGCAATAAAAAACTCTAGAAGATGGAGAAGCTGCGAGAAAGACAAATCCTACTGTCCGGCTAAGCTCGCTGAATATCAAACAGATAAACACATAACTAGTGTCTGGCCGAGGCTTTATGCTCTCGGAAACCCAGACAGTGAAACAAGTCTGTACTACTGTACTGTACTACTGTACAGTACAGTGCTAGGATGTCACGGACACGAGACGGAAGCAGGGTCAGGCTAGGGGCTAGTCAGAGCCCATAATAACTAAGCCTAAACCCGAAGTCCAGCATTATTGCAGGAGGGTTTGAAGAAAGTCGTTTGATTGTTGCACAGCTTCTGTTTCTGTCATGGCTTCACTGCTCGAGATGTCAACTGTATGCGGGTCAGTGTTTAAGGTGGTGGTGGTGTTTAACATAAACACGTCTCGCCTATTTTTGGTGTGTTGTCTACAAATTCTTGATAGTTTTTTAAGAAGAGGTTTAATCTTGCCACAGGGAACACCAATCGTGTTGAGGACAGTACAAAAAAGAGGAGGGAGGTATCCCATGAGTGTGAGAACTTTGGGCCATTTAACGGTGTTTATGAAGGGCTTGGAATTTGCGTTGGTGATTGTCGTGTCGTGGTGACCACCATAATAAGGCTCAATATCACTCTGATGATAAGGAGGGTCTTGAGTGGGCCATGGGCAAAGCGAAGAAGGAAGTACTTTGACGCTTTCGTTCAGAACTTCATCCCAAATATCAGAGCTGACTCCTGTGTATTCTAGCCTCTTCTTCGTGACTCTGGACTTAGGAAGGACGTTGAGGCATGCGTGATGTGACGGGTCAAAATTTTTGTCTCGATCTCCGCTGACCGACTGTCACGATACCGTTGGACGCTCCTTGAACAGGCCTACACATATCCAATGAGAAAACGAAAAATCGCAGCAAAGTATACCATATGCCTAACAATAAATTCTGATTCGTAGCAATTATTCGGTTTTGCCGTACAACACAGGGGGGCAGGTGGTGACTCCTGGATAGCATTAAGGGTTTCCCCCCGAAATACCATGGGGTTTTCTGCTAGCACTAACGGTCTCTAAGGGGTACCCATGGTACCCATGGACGTAGTACTACCGAAGTCTGGCATGGCGCATGGGACCCCTTGGCACTACTGTAGTGCTTCTGGCTCGACGCATGGTACCCGTGGCCAACACTTATGGAATCAGCACTATCTCATTTTGCCACGTGCCCAGGGTTCCGTCTGCAAGAATTCTGCAGTCGGCAATGTTAAGTATTTTTCTCGGTTTCTCCCCAATTTTCGTTGGCTCGTGTGTCTGCGAAACTTGCGGAATCGGAGGTCTACAGTTGAAATCTTCATTTATATACTCAATTTTGGATTCTACTAGGATCTTTGGAAATTTCACGAGGTCGTGAGGAATGAAATTTACGAATTCGCCCGAAAATCTTCTAGTTTTTTTTTTCTAGTACTACTATGCTATATTCACGTCCATCCCTGCCCTCCACGAAGCCCAGGGGTAGCCCCCTGGGATTTAGCACTTCCACGAATAGTCTATCGTCTATATAGGGGGCACGTGAACGTACAGGTCGGGGGAAAATATTCTCCAAAATTGATTGCGGTTGCGAGTGGTTATGGTTGTTCGTTGTAGGCGTTTCGACTTACACTTTTGTGGCATTGCAGTGCATTGCTTTAATGCATGGCATGGCGCACGGCCGCATGGCATGGCCTATGCTTCTATAAACGCTTTACGCGTAAATCTCAAATGGCCCGAAACACATAAATTACGCGTAAATTACGTGTACCCTGTTTTAGCACGATTTTACGCGAATGACGTAAAATCTGAGATTTTACGCGATTTCGTGTCCAGCGCGAGACTTCGTTCAGACTACAGTCAACAGTGTCACAGATTTGCTAATGAGATCAGATGCGTTGATGCGGCCGTTGTCCTTTCTTTTGGCAGCCAGGGTGTTCCGTCTCCGGGCGAGGGACAACTCTATTATTAAGTATGACCGACATTGGTGAAGAACACCCACCATGTGGAATAACCGAAAATAATAGGGTTTCTTGATATGTGAATAGCTTTTGAGTCACGAGGTCTTTCCGGCTGAAACTTTGCATACAAATAGGTATTTCATAGACGAACACAATGATATATTGTTTGTTGCAATCAGAGCATTATAACATCAAAACTGAAATCATTTTCTTTTGCCGTTTGTGCTCTTTTGTCTGCCGCCTCTGCCCTGTTCTACACCTCTTCTGTAGGTTCTGCACTTCTGTTGATCTGCACATCTGCTCTCGCCTCTCGGCTCGTCTGCTACGGATTGAAACATGATCATATGCATATATATCGGCTAGTTTCAAAGCCTAATGAAGGCGCTATTGCATATCGGAATTGTGTGGTGGTTATCACCGCTCTCGATGGATTTTAACAGTGATAATCGCCGCTCAGGGTTATGGTGAAATCCCATTGTACTATACGTTTTACGCGTAAATCTCAAATGGCCCGAAACACGTAAATTACGCGTAAATTACGTTGGGGGGGTCGCGTTTATAGAAGCATAGGGCATGGCATGGCATGGCATGGCATGGCATTCGAAGTCGAACATCAACCGACCGCGCGCTGCTCCCGCTTCGCGTCGCGGAGGCTTCACCACCGTTCCGCTCGCGCTCGCGCGCTCTTATCGATTAACGAGGAGGGGGGACAGGAGGGGGAGGCGTCGTCTCTCTACCCCGGCCTTCCTGCGCTAGAGGGCTCCGCCACCCCCCCCCGCCCACTATATATTAAAATTATATATTACAAGTAATTGGCATCGTCATCGTCATCGTCATCGTTATCGTCATCGTCATCGTTATCGTCATCGTCATCGTCATCGTCATCGTCATCGGCAAATCTACAACCTTTGAACCAATTATTTATATTACAACGTTTCGCAGTTTTCATCTCAACAACGCTGTAATCAATAATGTATATAAAAAGGGCTTCTGAAATTTGTAGATCATACCGGAATATCCAAGTACACTAGATATCAGAAACTCCCGTACTCGTGTGGATAAACTGTATAAGATAAATAAACCCTAAGCTAGATATACCCGGAACGGTCTCGGACGGTCTCGGTGTCTAGCCTACCTGTGACACAGCGTGTGTCACAGTACGAACCTACAGATCAGTCAGTAGTCCAGTGTTGGTCCTAGGAATCTGTCATAGGGGCCTGCACCGGGACTCCCAGTCAGGGCTGCCTATACAGATTTCAGCAGATCACCGTAAAATGGATTCAAATTATATACTGTAGGTTTACTAAAAATCCATATATTTATTACCAGGTCATAGAGGTTTCACCTCTCTTCACCTCTCTTCATCTCTCTCTCTCTCTCTTCACCTCCTGTCTAAAATATAGGGTAATAACTAATTAGATATAGCCGCAAGTAGACTCGGCCTTAAAATGTGGGAATGTGCGTGATACGGTAGTGTGGCATCGTAGAAAAGATTTCGTTATTTTGCTTTTCACAGATTTACCTCTCGCGCCTGTCGCTTCCGTCATCCGTGTTCAACTGTGACACTGCAATATTTTACGTTAAGTATGCTTTGCTAAATGTGCAGTTTTGACTAAACGCGGAAGGCTTTCTCTCCCGCAGTGTGCCCCTATCCAGCGAAGTAAAAATCTCTAAGATTGTATCATAATCCGAGTAATCTTTTGCTTCAAAATATTATCACATGTTCCTACTTAGTACGTGTGTAACGGGGTACTAGTCTATATACTCAGAAGCTGATTTTGTTTGAACATGTAAAGGTACATTATTCTTTTTGTATTATATCACTGGAACAGGGTCAGATTAATTAGGTGCAAACGTTAGTTACGATCTGAGTTCTGAAGGCCGTACACTTCTCAAGTGCTCTACTTATTCTTACAACTTAGGCAGCTCGGTCCACCGACCCGACTACCCGATGTCATATCACGATGCACCGTTCGGTTCTGGCCCGATCATATATCAATTCATTCCATTTCTGATTCGATGCAACATTTTCGATTCTGATGTCTCGTTGACGAACTATCCCGGTGACGGTCATACAGTACTGTCATATTGTCATACTGTCATACTGACATACTGTCATACCGTCATCGGGTCACACTGTCAACCCCCAGACATCTGATACTTACTTTCATCGTCTCTTCAATCTGAACACGAATTCGACCGTAGTCCGATGATCTGACCAAGTGTCAGGACTTTGTCCCCTTTGCTAGCGTAAATGTTTTAGTATTATTATTGTGCAGTATTGACTGTTTTAGCAGGGGCTAGCAACAATTGCCCCTCATGGGGGCCTGCGAAGGACCCCCATGCTAGCTCCTGTTGTGTCGTGCGGTAGACTTAGCTGGGTGTCGGTGCATTTGCCGACATACCTGACTTGTGTTGAGCAGGTAACCTGTAGCTTTGGAGGGTTTCAGCCCCAGCTAAGTATTTGGACTGTAGCCTAACTCTGAGAGTCTGAGTGAGAGAGTCGGATTTTTTATGTCTTGTGGTGTCGGGAGTGTGGGTACCCCTTGGGATAGCACCCATGAGAGGTGGGACCTTGTGGGTACCGATTTGATTTAGGGTAGTAGTCGTATGTCATTATCATTTCCACACGTAGCGGCAGCGGCAGCGGCAGCCGAGCGGCATTAGCTTTTACATTTTATAGGGCTCTAGAGGCAATCCGAGCGGAGGTGACGCAAGTATTGCAACTTATCTTAATCTGAGACTTTTGAAACGCATCCTGCGCACAAACGAAAGGAAAGTCGGACGGGAGGGGCGGAAAGGGAATCTGCAACCAGGATATCAGATGTAGGCCGTTGGACACAGTTTAAACGTGCTTCGTAGAATATGGCCGCGATCATGTTCTAACGCTAGACTGATACCGAATGTTCATTGACGATTTTGCATTGAAACTAGCAAAGTGCTTAACCACATGGCACCATCGGTTACACAACAATCGATGGGTTTGACTTTCAAAGTGAAGCTCCAAAGTGCTGCCTGCAGTCAAAGGAACAAAAGCTAGCACATTGGGATCGTACAGCGTGGACTATCCGTGCCTCTATACCAGCCTATTCCGGATGCCCCGCACACTCGCTGCTCTCTCTCTAGACAAAAAGGCGTTCATTCTGACTTTTGTCATGTTTCTATCAGGTGAGTGTGCCTCGGTGACTTTCTGAAATGCCTCACATTTGCGAAGCATCAATTAAATATCATTCTTAGTGTGTTGCCGCTCATTGTGTTCGAATACTGCTCTCACGCGCTCATAATGTTATTTTAATGAGGCCTTCGGTTGGTGTTCGTGTGATCTGCGCAGACGGCACCCCGCTTACTGCGGCTTTCGCACGTCCCAGATCTCGCTTGGCAAGTTCCGACCAATGTACGTTAGCACCACTGAGCCGTTAACGCCGCTGAGCTGGGTGCTGTTTTTCCAGCTTGACTGTGAGATGAGAGTAAGCAGACAACACCTGTGTGCCTTACTCGTTGGTGGGTGATCGTAAGACGGCAGGCTTTCAAAGGATCGAGGACGGAACCTGTGAGACTTATGGCATGGATACGATCCGGAATACCTATGATTGTGAGAGTGGTGTCATGGCTACAGACCCCGCCTGGACCACTTACGACTCCGTTGCCTTCTCCAGCAACTGGTTGCGGCCCCACGGCTGTGTGGGGCCTGATAACTCCAGATATTACCTCAACAGCTATATGAGCAGCCCCTATGATTGCAGCAGGCTTGCATGCATCTGTTTGTGCACCTTTGTCAACACTATACCGCCGACTATTCACTCAGCCGCCACCTCCTCCCCCTCCACCATGAATCCGACCAGCTCCGCTCTCATCAGCATGTCTCCCTCTACAGCGTCACCCAACTCCATTCCCCCGAAGACTGCGCCTCCTATCACTGTTGCGCCATCCACCCTCATGCCCACCACCAACAACCCCACCACTGCACCTCCTGCCATTGTCGCGGCATCCACCCTCATGCCCACCACCAATAAACCCATTACTGCACCTCCTGACACTGTCGCCCCATCCACCCCCCTTTCCCCTGCATCCCGCTTCACGGCTGCCCCATCCACCTTCACCCCCGCGCCCATCACTGCTACACCCTCTCGCACCAGTTTGCCCACTGCAGTGACCACTGCAATGGCCACCACGGTGCCCACCACGCACCTTGAGGAGGATGACCCGGTCGACCTCGACGACGAGGACGTGGACACAATCGTGATAGTGACGGTTACCGGGGTTGTGGTGGGAGGCATGGTGGGCGGCTTGGCTGGTGCGGAGTTGCCGGGGATGCTGCAGTTTCTGGCGCTCACTGTGTACCTTGTTATACCAGACAAGCCCAGGCTCCTAGTTTCCACTGCAAACCGCCTTCGGTGGATGAATTTGCAGGTTTGTTCCCCGGCAGTTCCGCCAAGCTTAGCTGTCGCCGAAGGAGTTTGCAACAAGTGCACCCACCCACCACCTCTCACCAATTTCAGCCGCCGCCACTAGCGTCTTGGCGCCAAATACACTCCCAGCCAACCCGCCACCGTCCATGCTCAGTTGTGCCTTGCTGTCTATCTAAGAGACACAGACGAGCGCACAGGACTGATGCTGTAGAGACCCTGTTGGGAGCAGAGGTCTTGCCGCTCCATTTCACGGTGAAGGGGTGCGGGTGCATTGCACGGGAGGGCAGCTGGACTGGCCCCTGGGCGACGGCGGGATGGATGACTGCAATCAAAACTCTTGGGGCTCAGCCCCATATATATTCATACCGGAGGCAACCTCGTTAAAGGCATGGTATAGCTTCAACAACGTCATCATCGCATTGCTGCTGGTAAACGTCATCATTACTGCAGTGCAGCTTGCGGCATACCACGCCAAGTGGCCGGTGTATAACTTGATTGCTTTCCCCCGGTGCGAATCCTGCTGCCGTACTCCGCCCCAAGTGTAGCCACCTCACCCGCTCTTTCTTACGCATCAAGACCTGACTTCTGGCAAATCCTCCCTCCCCGGGTATCTTCTGGATAAAGCGGATGGCTGATCCATTCGCGGGGGTGGTAAAATCGTCGCGATGCTTGAAGCGTCAATGACGACATTCAAAGCATCGGCCCGGCGAGCAGAACCGGCTGCTGAGACTAGATGGCGCCTGGCAAGCAGAACGGGCTATTGAGACTAGATGTCGCCCAGCGTGCAGAACCGGCTACTGACACTCACTGCATCGGCCGCTCGAACCAACGGCTGAGAACTCTAAAGTCATCGACCATACATAACTCCATTCAATTTATGCATCACACAGGTTTGATGGGAATGTGGGACGGAATGGTGATTGCAGGTTGCAGGTTATGTTTCTGTATCATGCCACACCGGGGATCGTACAGGGTATAGGGTTTGTGCTCGCACATGCCATCGGGAATGGCGGGCGGGTAGTGGCAGCCCTCATCGTGTTCACTGCTCTCGTTGTTGTCATCGGTTTGATGGCGTCCGCGCTTTACCAGGTTCTCGCCCTAAAAACCTTCAAGAAACCTATCACTCTCCCCCCCTGTCAGGCGGCAAATTTCCCGACAGTCCCCTTTCTGCGCCTCGTCCTAGCAGGTGCTGTGTGCAACTTCCCACCCGAAATACACCTGGGAAGGTGCGATGCTCAGCTCAGGTGACGTGTCTCGCAACTCTGACCACTTCTCAGACGCGAGGAGCTCAATGGAGTTTTGCAGGGCCTGGTGATAGAACAACTGTGGGTGAACAAGTCCACGCTGTCGTGCACGTGGATCCAGGATTCCAGGTATTGCCGCCGTTGCTGTGACGTCTCGTTTTATGCTGCTGAGCCTAAATTTGCCATACCATATACGGCAACCCCTGGCCACCCACCCACCGCGTCTGTGCGGGTGTGGTTGTTGTGGTGGGCGATGGCGGAACAGCGCGACGTGGGTGCTTCCGCACGAGAATCCTGACGGCTTGGCGGAGGAGCCTCCGACCAGTTCTGACCGTGGGGATCGTGCCAAAGTGAGCCCGGTGCCACCAGTCTCTAGAACCCACGTGGCAAGCCATGTCTGGCAGGATGCATCGTGCCGAACTCAGCTTGTTGTGCCTTCGGACCGCATTTCCCATGTGGGTGCGACGTCGAACAAGAGGGATCGTGCGGATTGAAACCCGTTCTGCCACCTGTACATTTCGACCGTGTGGACCGCAGAACACTTCTCTAAAGCACTGCAGGCGTGTGGGAAAGCTCTGCCTCCCACCCCCAGCCCATCCCTTCTCGATAAGACTGAAGTTGGGGTGGGCCGCTTTACCCGGGACGCAGCTGTTCCGACGGTTCATGGGCCCTCTCTTCACCCGGCTGGCTCCTCTCACTCACCGTTCGCACTTTCTGGACGCATGGCGAGTGCTGTACTTCCCTATCCGCCTCACTGTGCGCGGCCTTGCCGGCCTGCTTCTGGGGGTCTTCGTTCGGGCCGTGCCCTGTTGCTGGGATCCAGCCCCTGCTCACTCCAGCGCCGCACAAATCGTCTTGCTCCTCTCACTTTTTGGTGCGCTCCCACCCCAGAGACCTGATTCCCTCCCACCCCAGAGTCTTCTTCCAAAATGTTCCGCGTGCCGCAAGTTACCATGATCAACAGAGTCGGGTCCCTACCGCACAACCGAGTCAGGTCCCTACCGCACAACCGAGTCAGGTCCCTACCGCACAACCAGTCGGGTCCCTACCGCACAACCGGAAGTCGGGTCCCTACCGCACAACCGAGTCAGGTCCCTACCGCACAACCGAGTCAGGTCCCTACCGCACAACCGACCGTTCAATATGACAGAACGGGACAACAATGATCATGGTCTCCGCAGAGCTGGCACAATCTTGCGTGCACTTCTGCAATTATATCATACCACGTGTGTTGTCTGCCCAGCCACATCTGCGTGTGCTCTCGCACGCGACGGTATGATTGGTCAGCTTAGCCACGTCTGTGGTCTGCCCTCTGCTGACTCTGCGGAGACCATGTTCAACGTTTCCCGGTTCTTTCAATTCCAGGGTGCTCCCGTGATCCCCGATTCCCCTCCTCCTTCACACACCTTCTCTTGCCACCACTTCTTGGCCTCCTTTCTCTTGCCCTACATCAATGCATGCCAGTGGGTGGACGAGACAGGCGCCCAGCTGGTGTGGCTACACGCATTTCATCCTCTGGAAGAAGTGGTTTCCATGCGTCTGGTGCTGCTGGCGAGCTGGTGCGACTTTGTGACAATCTGGTGGGCAGCCGTTGTTTCCCTTGGAGTACCACAAGGCGCCTTCGGCATTCTAGCTACGCAGGTCGGTTCCCCCTACCCACAGCTCCTCTTTGCCAGTACGGTTGCTCCAACGATGCAAGTACGGGTTCGTCTACCACCGTTGATCTTTGCTTCTGGGTTGAACGAGGGATTTGTTCCCGCAACTCCTCTTTGATCGTGACGTGCAAGGCGGGCTCTTTTGGAATTCGACAGTGGGTAATAGCAAAAGCAAGTGCAAACTTTCATTGGCCAAGTGACTCAGACAGTTCGCACGGTGAAACGCCGGGAACTCACCTGCCCAATCATTACTCTAAACTACTGTTTGGGCAGTCTAGGTGAAAGTTCACGAAATTCGATACGTGTCACTGTCAGCTCATACCGACTACAGCGACACATCTCGATCTATTACTTCCAGTGTTTTCCCGATGGCCATATTTAGATTCAACGGCCACGCTCAGTTCTGCAGGTTTCAAATCTAGATCTAAGGGTTTCTTAGGGTTTCTTCAAGGTTTGAGCTTCCTGAGAGCTACAAGAGTCTTAGGCAGTCAGTCCTTACACCAAACTGATCAGCGGACATTGCATATCTCAACAGGTTCTGCCCGCCACAACATTTTTGTTATTTGAGTGCAAGGCGGGCATGGTAATTACAACAGTTGCGGTAGAAGAAACGATTGCATGACACCAAAAATACAGAAATGCTTTTAGAAAGCTCAATGATTACACCACATTAAACAAAACCCCCGTACTGTGCGTGATGTTTGAACCTTTTTCCTCAGTTGATACCCCTCAAGTACACTGTTAGAATTTATTGAGAGGTGCCTGGGAGCGAAGTACATTCGCGGGTGACTGGTATCATCCATCATAATGTTGCGCCACGCGGTGTACTCAGTGCGATTAAACGTGATAATAGTGGCACGATTGTTGGTAGGCTTGGTTCCCGGGTGGAGTGGCTCCTGGCCCAAGTGGTATCACACAATGTTGTAAAAGAATCGGTCATTATTTGTGTAGATTTATGAGATGATATGTCGCAAGTCGTGGGCGGACAGAATTCGGAATAAGAAGTGTGGCGACTAAATCGACTGTTCGTAGTACAGAGCAACCATTATGACACTCTGGAGGCACAGAGAGGTTTTGCCCTTCACAACTTCACGGCGCCCAAGGGGTGCAAGAAGAATGCCAACCCCCGGCAGCTTCAGATCCAGATGTCAGGTTTCAGGGGCTCGCTCATAGCGCATAGCGGCCCTCTGCAACTCGGATTTGTGTGACATGGGGTGGTGCTGGGAAGCCGCAGGCGCTGAGCATCTTGGTGAGAGGGGTATACATCTACTTCAAGTTGGGACAAAAAATCTGGCGCCACTTCAGGTACATGCAACCCTACCTCACCCCCTCTCCCTGATAGTCCCCGTGTCGGCATTGAAGGCTACACGTGCATGCTCACCTGCCTCGCTCTCTTGGCCCCCACTGCTTGTGGTGGCGGTCATAGCTGCAAGTGCATGCTGCCCTACTCAACCCCCCTCCCTCCTAGTGCATGTACAAGCAGTCTGGGTTTCAGGTACATGCTGATGTAACTTATTGCCCTGCTTCCTCGAAATCATGCCGGCGGTTTGGGCTATACAGCCCCACCACACCTTCCATCCCTCTTAGCAACTGTGTTGGTGCTCAGGCATTCAACAAGTTGGTGAAACTAGTTCCCATCAACGATGCCCTAGCTCGCATTGGTCTCCAAACCGGAGGATCGCAATAGATGAAGGTTATGCCTGGATCTAAGAAGATTGAGGGTGCCAGAGGGGGTGGCGATTGCCCACTAAGGTAGAAACGGTCTTGGAGGGTCGATGACTGCCAAATGTAAATAGGAGGGTCGGGGTTGATGGAGAAGGCGTCAGTTGCAAACTAAAATGGAGGGAGGGTCGGGGCGGCCTTGGAGGATTTTGCTACAGGCATTCCAATACCGTTGACACTGGGTGGTTTGCATCATTTGTGGGCATCGGACGGGTGCGAAGTGTCAAATGGCCTTCCTCTGGCCTTCCGTTGCGTGTACAATGTGCTTCTCCCTTGGCCTCGAGTAGCTGGTGCTACGTAGAGCTTTTCAGGCCTTAAGTAGCGCGTGGTGTATGCTGGTTTTTCCCGACACTCGGGTGCAATTTTGTGCTATGACTCTTGAGCCAATGTGATTTGAAGATGCTTGCGTGTATGAGTACGGATCTGAGGTGCACGCTTACACCGCGATGCCCACCTCCGTGTTTCTTTCTGCCACTTATTACTCGGGAGTCATCTGGAACGCATTGTCAAATCATTGCTTCTTGGTGCATTGCGCGAGCGCACAAACATGTCGGAGCTGCAATGAGGTGAGTCGGTGGCTCGTGTCCACCTCATGGATCCACGGCGAGGTGCCATACAATGCCATCTGCATGTTTTAAAAAATGATTGAATAAAGTTTGGTGCCATGTGTGAAAATGATTATTTCATTTTTGTTTTGTGGTGCAACGCGCCAACGTCAAAGTGGTATCAAAATGGTATTCAGTTGCGATAAGGCAGATTGGTGACATAAGGTTCGGAGGTAAGCAGAGTTTGACGGTCCAACCAGACAAGCCGCACACCTCGGACGTCTCTGCCGGTTCTCAAAGTAAGATTGCGAAGATTCTCTCCATTGCAAAGTACCGTGAAATCACAGTCAACCCACTGCTTGCCACAGGTGCGTCCCCTCGAGAAATATCTTTATGCCCAAAGCTTTGGGGTGCACCCTTTTCGCGTTGTTTCCGTTCAGAGTTAATCGAGTAAATGCACATACCGCCATGTAGTGCTCTCGGCCCATTTAATTCGAAGCGACCATGTGGAGATTTGGAGAAAATAGACGGTGACACATAAATTATGGGCGATGTATTATGACTGGATTGGCTGGCGTTGCACCAGAGTTGGCTAAGGTGGACCATGATGACCGTCAAGACTATGTTCAGGAGGAGGAGCTTGATGATGCGAATCGGGATAACGGATAAGGGAAGTAGTGATGAGGCGGATGAACTTTGAAAGCTGGCACATAACACTAGATCAAACTGTAAATATATTGTATATAATATCAATTCCATCTCGCATTGACCATGTCGTCATGCTGAAGCATGCTAAGGGCCCGCATCCGGCATTCCATGTTTTGTTAGGCATGCACATACCATGTGATAATTTATTAGGTGACCCGATGGTCTCTAATTCATGCACAGTAGCACCGTCTAAGTGAATATACGATTTGGCTACCCACGCTTTGCTCCTGGGTCCCCAACCCCCAGCGCACCACTGTTAAGAAAACTTCTAGGGGTCTAATTGTCGGGAAGGGGGGGGTCCGAACCCCCAAGGCCCGAAAGGCAAGTCTGGAAGGAGGTGAATCCGATGTATCCCCCCAGGAGCAAAGCGTGGGTAGCCTATGCCCGGTGATATACTTTGTGAGTGAGAAATAAAGGTTGACTTTTAGGTTTCAGAACATCTTATCAGAATTTGAATTAACAGTGAAACACCGATACCCATAACCTGAACGCGGTACTCTGACGGATCGCCTCGCTTTGATGACTGCCTACGTGCCAGTCACCGTCAGTCAGACCAAGGAAATCATCAAGGGTCCTACTACACTATATGACTCCCGGTCGTCAAGGCTGCCAGCCAGATTTCGGTACAGCCTGTCACCCGTATCCGAACCATGTCGACTCCGTGTCATCCAAAATCCTAAACCCGCCGGTCCAAGTATATACTGTATATAAAACCGAGACTGGTATAATATACTCTCTGAAGTTCCCAGTATCGAAACTGTTCCCTGTTTTCGACTCGTTTCGGGAATATCCAACAAGGGGTTCCAACGGTTTGAACGTAGTAGCTTCGATAGGGCTCGTGGGCTCTTCATGTTGCGAATGATTCCGTCCACGAAGCTATGGTCAGGCGGGGCGGAGGCTTGCTATCTACTTATAACATAGGGATCATGGCTGGACATGTCGCATTGTTCGTGCTCGAAGCGGTCGGTTGATCAGGGTTTGGACCTTGCCGACTATAACAGTGCGAGGGTCCTTCCACTGTGTGAGAGTTACTTACCCTATCTTAGTCCAAGGAAGTGTTTTTCTTTTACTGCAAGCGCGTAAAATGGGACAGTCGTACGTGTTGCAACGTCGCACCATGTATTTCGCATCGAGAGGTGGCATGTTAATGTGCGCCATCTGGCGTAATTCGTGTGTAATGAGCATCCTTGTATATGTTACAGTATGAGCGCAAACACGCATATGCGTGTTCGTACCAGTACAAGTGCGCCATTGGGCGCGCGTGTACTAGTATCAGCGCACGCGTGCGTGTTGAAACACGGATATGCATATATAGCCCTCTCTCTCTCTCTCTCAATGGCAGGTGGAAACGTTGAAACTCACAGTTGACTAAGATAGCGAAGTAAGCATCACCGAGTTCGGGTTTAATAGCTATACCGGTCACAGTGTGAGCAGGAAGATGCACGTGACACGGAACTGTGACGGGTGGCATGCGACACTCACCACCACCTTATCGTGGTGGGGTGGAAAGTGGTCTTCCCATGACTTTGGGCCTTCGGCCCCGACAAAGGTGGGGCGGGGGTTGCGGCTTTGGGCTTTGGGTTTTGGGCTTTGAGCAAACGTTTTCCGGGGCATTGAAAAGAATTCAAACCTCCTATTTCACTTCAACGAGGGTTGGGAGCTTTGCGGAATTTGGCGGGGGGTCGGATTATCACACATCGCCGGAGGCGGTGAATACTACGGTGGATCAAGGGGGTTTTAGGGTCGGGGGTGTGACAGGAAGACTGATGATATACCGATTATATGTGTGTTACACGCCAAGCCCGCGGCGGGATTAATCGCGTCCCGTTCACGCCAATCCCGCCCCGAGGGGGATTGGCGTGAAAATGTACCATGCCAATCCCCCTCGCTCGGGGGGTCGGCGGGATTTGCGTGGGCGACTTGCAGTAAAGTCCCGCACCCACGCTAATCCCGCCCCGCTGTCGGGGCCCTCGACTGCCTGTTCTTGTCCCAGCCGGGTGAGCGCATCGACGAACCCTTCCTCGAAACCGACCGATTTCATTTATTACGCTTGTGTATTTTGTTGTTTGTGGCACGCACGTTCATAGGTGCGGTCGCTGCTGCACCGCAGGTTACACCATGAGTTATCAGGTAGCGAAAATGTTCTGGAGAGTGCCGAGGCTTATGCAACCTCACACAGCCTCGCTCCGTAGTTCCATCTCTCGTTCGCTAAGCACACTTGCGACTCCCAGTCGGGTGGCGTTTGCGACACCCGGTGCTGTCGCATCAGCAGATCAGCAGCGGTGGCAAGATGCACCCGGTATATATATATATATCAGGCAACAAAAGGGAAAACCCATAACTGCAGGTGGCGGGTCGGTCGGTCTAAGCTGCATAATATGGAAAATTTAGTGTTTTTATCCGAGCAGGTCGGTCGGAACGGTGGCCGGTGACAGGGTGACAGTCCTAGACAGGGGAAGCGGGGGTGACACAAGGGTGAACCGGACCCATATACCGTGCCAGGGCTGTGGTGCACTGCACAACCAAGGGTCACTGCACAAGCATAAAACACCTAACTATGTTATGTTATGCCATCTTAGTATTCCGAAAGACTGTGCTCACTGACTGTGCATTCTGTGCTATATATATCTGCTTGTATATGTATATATATATATCCCTCACCAGCCCGAGAATCACAGTTCTCATCAGGTTACGGTTCACCACTTCTTTTGGCGGCATTTTCTTTTTGGAGTTCATAATTTCCGTCTCGCCGAACGTACCGGTCACCAGAGATTCGTCACCTTATCGACTACCACGTCTTCACGGACTTCACTACGTCGTGATTTTTTCTCGCGACTAATCATTTTGACAACAGATTCGTTTCCTCATTAAGTACCACTTCACAATTAACAACAGATTCGTGTCCTTATTCACGACCACGCAACCCTATTTTGCACAATTTATCACAACACCTCTTCTACGAAACCACGCGCAGTCAGCTGTGCTTTTCGTACGACCAACTGGCTGGTCGTACGCCGTTTTTTTACCTGACCTCCGTTTCCCCCGTGAAATTTGACCCCAATTGCACTTTTGCATCACTCGATTTGGTTGATTTTAGGGAAAGTTACGTCGACACCAAGAACCCATACGCACTCTCGACTTTTCTGGCCAGCAGCACCGCTCCTGGCGGGAAGACCGTTTACCGCACGACGTTTTTGACTTCACCAACGTTTTCCCCGCGAGAATCTACCCCAAATTCACCCTTTCATCATTTGATTTGCTTAATTTTACGAGAAGTTCGCTTTTCGCTTAGGAACCCTAGCTTTGGGTCCGCAGACTCTACAGTCAGCAGTCAGTGGTCAGCGACCATGTCCACTGGACCTCAGCGTGCACGTGTGGCCGCTGTTCGTTCAGCGTCGATCTCTCTTCGAGTACATCGGCAACATTCTACCATTGGCTATGGTCTGGTGGTGTCTGGTGGTGCTTGCGCACCAGACACCAAGCTCAAGTCCATCGCGCTCACCATCGACAACGAGTGCTTTGACTCTTTCGACCTCATCCCTCCACTTCCCTCACCTTCACCTTATGCGCCCCTTGGTCACCATCTGGTGGTGTCTGGTGGTGCTGTTACGCCCACTTCACCCTTCACCATCATCCCTTTCGAGCCTTTCCCCATGCGCTCAACTACATCCCTTCACCGCAATTTCCACCTTCCACCTCCTCACCCTTTCTTCGTCGGCGCGTTCGCTCTGGTGGTGCCCGGCCGCTTTTGGCCTTGGCACCGCACGGCGGGCTGAACATCGTCTTCCTTACGCTCGACGTCCTCTGTCATCGAGAACTAACGTCGCCGCCGCCTGCTCCAGAGTGATGAAGAGGGTGATATATATCATTGTATATATATCACTACACTCGAGGAGAAGGAAGCATAACAGGCCGTTCAGGGTTCCGGATAACAGACTAAGGTAAATAATGAAATACCGAAGAGGGTTTTATTATCTGGACAAGTTACTTCCGACACACTAGACAGATCTTGTCTTCGGGTCGAATCCACTATGCGACGAAATCGTACGGTCCGATCGTTCGGTCGAAAATTAGTTGATGTAGGATTGGAGTATATTCAAGATCGCTGCGACAACTTGAAGATGCCCTTCTTCAAGAATCTGTCATCTGACTGTCCGATCGTTCGGTCGATGATTCGACCGGGCGGTCGAAAAATAGTCGATGGGGGGATGGTGTATCTTCCAAAGGCGAGCGACAACGTTGTTGAAGATCAAAATTTGTTATGTGGAAATTTTTTGGGCAGTTTTGACAGTGTTCCGATGACGATGTCGTTTCGTCCCCCCACCTTTTTTTGTGAAATCGTTCTTTGTCCCTTTAACCCCTAAACCGTCATGACTATTTTTGGTTTTGGTTGAAATCAGTGTTTTCCATATAATCGCCGCATACGAAGGCCGATTTCCGTTTTGAGCATACCACTTGAAACGTATTTCAAAGGCGCATCGTACTGCATTGTTCAAAATTGAGCATCGAGTGAAAATGCGATGTCACCAATGAATGTATATCTCACGCATTGCGGCGCTGAATGCGTATCCACTGCCCCGTGTGAACCCTAATCATGACCCTAGCATGTTTTGCATAACGCCTAGCTATGTGTTGAAGATGTAACGTGACCTAAATAGGGTTGAACATGCGTATTTATACGCGCAAACCATAACCGTGTGTCGCGTCAAACGATTTTCACACTCTTCATCGTTTGATCTTGGAAGCATGCCACAGTTTTGAGGGACATTGGGCACGCAGTTTGATGGGCATAAGGGAGACCTTTTCAAAACTGTTTTCAAAAGCATTTTTGGATTTTAGACGGCTTCACAAATCAATTTTAGGTACCCTTGGGTCATATATGACCCAGGAAACGGTTTAAGGGTTAAGGGAACGAAACCCTGTTTCTGGTTTCAGAAGATTCTTTTTTTGACGTGCGACAGCGACAAAACAATTTCTTGCGACAGCGACAGAAATGACCATGCATGCGACAAAAAAGACCGGGTTCCAAGTTGGGATATGGCCCCGGCAGGTCAAGTTCGACAAGTCAACGCAAGCAAGCCGCAAATGCCGTTGAGCGGGTGGTCGGAGAAGCTGCTGGAATTGTCAGACCGCTCACTCTTGTGACTCTTCCCGTAGTAGTGTTTATGACTGTCACCCGAACCTGAACCCTAACTGTTTATGCCCATATAACGGGTTAACTTATCAACTTTATTACATTCTGAGAAAACCTATCACTGAGTGAATATATCCCGGGTCCTAGGGGTATATCCAACAGGTTTTGGCAGATATATAGTGCTGAGGTAATATATATCTAACTGGAGAGATAACCCCTGAGTTAAGGGTTACGGAATCAGAACGATAAAGTGTGATAGATAAATCAGAGGCATACATAAATACCTAACGGGTGTTTCCCGTCTACTGGTGACGGTCACCCAGCCTACCATAGGAAGTGACATGTGACAGTTTTGAGTGTCACAGTGTCAAATCCAGCACACCACCTAGGGTGGTGACCGGAGCTAGTAGTGAAACGAAGCAACAAACTCCCTACTCAACTTCAGGAGGAAACTGTAGCACAACTGGGGGCCTGTACTCTTGGTCAGGGCGGTCCCAGTTCACAGCAAAGATTGTCAGATACTGCTGTTAATTGCCAAAACCCTAAACACAGCTCAAATCCAGAGAGCTCTTCTGCACATCTAGGAAGCTATACTATAGCTAATCTCTAGGCAGGCACGGTGTGATCTGTCTCAGCCACTGGAGGTCTTCGGAGCTGGCGGTCCGGCTCGTAGCAGCGTGAGGGTGAAGTAGTTGCCGGCCCCCGGGGCCGGTGGTGAATCATTCGTAGAAGAAATTGTTGAATTCTCGATCACAGGAGGCTGCACTGCACCGGGGTGCTGCCAAGTGCTGCCCGACGGCGGGGCCTCGTCATCCGAAGACGACGCCGGCGACAGTGGAGGACCGTCCTCAAACAGCTCGGCAGGCGGCGGCGGCCCGGGATGCCACGGCATTGGAGCCATATAGAGGCCCTGCCGTCTCTGCTCCCGCCGTTGGCGACGAGGCGGAATAGCACACGGCATGTCATGAATCACGTCAGCTGGCGAAGCCTCCGCAGCCGGGACTGCCGAGTCAGTCCACGTAGCACCACCGACCGGTGGACCCGTGCACGTGCGCGCACCGGCACCACCGACACCGGCAACGGCGTGCGGTGCGGCGGTGGCACAAATCATAAAGAGTGCGCACACCAAGGAGGAAGTGAGGAGAGACCTCGCGAACCTCGGAATGCCGTTCCCGCAGCCGTACCGTGGCCGCGGCGGTGTCACCGAGGCATCTTCGTCGTCATCGTCGCTCGTGGCGTAAGTCGCGGGCTTGTAGTCGATCACGCGTTCCGGCCCCTCAACCGCGGAGAGCAAATTCATGCTCGGGGCCGGCTCATCGGGCACCAACGCAATCCCTGTGCTCTCAATGAAGTCGGCAAACGTGCGGGTGACAGGAGGGCAGAAGGGGTTCGGCGGACCGGTCCATTCCTCCTCGGACTCAATCGACGCGGGCGGTGAGTGTGCGGGCGGCTCCGACACCACCGGCAAGTCGGCAGTGAAGGTGTTGACGTTGAATGTCGAATCCCCAGCCGCGCGCGCCAACTCGGAGAACTCGGTGACGGCGGACACGAGGGCCTCACCGTCCTCCTCGCAGAATGAGCACGCGGAGAGGTCGGCGAAGATGTCCGGCTTCCCGCCCGCGAGCATGCAAAGGGCGTCGAACTCTTCGGCGTCGTCGTGGTCGATGGCATGTTGAAATTTTGCGGCCAACACCGAGTTCTCGGCCTCCTCAGCGAAAGCGTAGGCCGAGAGCCCGGTCCGGCCTCCGTTCGGGCAGTCCCGATGCCAATGGCGCGCCTTGCCCTTCGCGCACACCTGATTTTGGCAGTACGGCACGGTCGCGCCGGTGTCGCGATGGAAGGCCACCTTCTTGGAGATGGACTGAGACCAATTGCCCCCTTTGGGGAGGGGCGAGGCCGCGAAACGAGTCTTGATGCGGCGGTCCGGCTTGTCCGCGCGAGGAGTAAACCCCCGCGGAGCCGGTCCGGACTCGGCGGTGTCGAGGAATGCGGCTAATTGACGCTTCAAGTCGAGGACCATCGTCCTCAAGTCCGCGAGCTCACCGGGTCCACCGGAGTCATCGGCGGCTCCCTCCATGAAATGCGTGCCGTGAGAGTAGCGGTGTGCGGACGCCGTGGCGGTGCCCGCCCGCACGTGCTCGGAGTAGCATTCACGCACCCATTGTTGAATCGTGAGGAGGTCGTGAGCGGCTCGTTGATCGTGGAGAAGCAACCGTGATACCACCGGCTGGTAGAAGACGGTGTCGAGGGACTTGATGAACAGCGCCTTCACGTCCTCATCGTGGAGTGTCGCCCGCGTCCTCGCAGCCTTCAGAGCGGCGTTGAAGTCGCTGATCTTGTCATGCGGGTCCACGCCCGCAGAGACGCGGATGCCCAACATGTCCGCCTGGCCCTGAAAGGGGTCACCCGCTGGGATCATGCGGCGGGCAAACTCGAGAAGCACCCGCTTACCGTCGTTCGGGAATGTGGAGTGCGAGGAGTCCATCCAGTCCGCTGCCGGCGACGCGGGGTCAACCATGAGCTCGAGTGTGGAGAACAATAAGGCGTTGGCCTCCACGCGGATGGGAAGGGTAGCATCGTCCAGCAGGAAAAGGGGTGCGAAACCAATGTCCTCCGTGACAAACGCCGTCTGCAGCGCAGAGACCATCCTGGCGAAGATCGCAGACGCGTGGCCCTCAGCCGCCGAAAACCGCCCGTTCTTGTCCTCGAACAACTTTTGACGAACGGACTTGGAGACTTTCATGTCGAAGTGCTCCCGTTGAAGTGTACGCACCGAGGCCGAGGCAAGGAACGTAGCACCTGCTGAATTGGCAGCCGGCTGAGCTGCCGGCGGTGTGGCTGGAGTGTTGGCGTGTCTCGCAGCTGCTGAATCAAAAATCGTGGCTAGTGCGCGTCGGCGATTCGCCATGCTAGCGGTGGCTCGAGTAGAAGCTACCATACTGAGAAGGACTGAAGGGGCGGAGTGAGGCAATGAAACGTGAGATGTGCGGCAGTGTCGGGCGGCCAAGAAACGCGTGGGTCGCCGATACGGCAGCCGTGAGAGATCAAATAATTCCGGGAAGTCGTGTGGTAGCGGCGGCCGATACGCAACGGTGTGGGATCCAACCAGAAAGCGTAAACCAGTCCAACGTTAAGCCCCGTAAGAAAATTGTCTTCCAACCGGCGCGGCGTGCCGTAAATCAACCCATAAAACTTAGGCCATACCCGTGACTGCCGGCACTCTCACGCGCGGAGCGCCTCACTCCATCCCAGGCGTCCGAGCTTAGCCACTCATGGTGGCAATCTCGCAGTGGCTAAATAAAGCGCAAGTGGGGCCAAACCTGGCAGATATATAGTGCTGAGGTAATATATATCTAACTGGAGAGATAACCCCTGAGTTAAGGGTTACGGAATCAGAACGATAAAGTGTGATAGATAAATCAGAGGCATACATAAATACCTAACGGGTGTTTCCCGTCTACTGGTGACGGTCACCCAGCCTACCATAGGAAGTGACATGTGACAGTTTTGAGTGTCACAGTGTCAAATCCAGCAGGTTTGGCCCCACGCACTCTTTATTTAGACACTGCGGAGTTTGGCCATGTCTGGCTAAACAACGACGATTGAGATGGAGTGAGGGGCTCCTCTAGAGGCGCGGCGGAGCGGTATGGCCTAGTTACGTGACTGGTTGATTGGATTTGCGGTGGGCTCGTGCACGTGGCCGCTTATTTTTCCGTGCTACGCGTTGGTAGACGTTGGAATTTTTGGTCGGATCCAACACCACGTTCCTTGGCCGCGTTATTCAATCCACATGCACGTTTGGAGAACTTTGTGCGCCGCAGCTTTCCCTTGATTCCTCGACGACCGCATTTCGACTCTTGGCCGCCCCTCCTTCCGCACCTCGGTGTTCGTTTTGCGCCAGGTGACCTCCCGGCGGGGGGAAACTGGTCGCACGTCGCAGGGGAGGGAGCGCGTTACTTTTCACAAAGGCAGCGGCGACTTCATTCCGTTCTGCCAAAATTCAACGTGCAAGAAGGACGAGGCGCGCCACTGGCACCGCGACTGCCCGAACGGCGGCAAGCACGGCGCAGGGGGAAGCTTCCACAGCTTCTCCCTCGGTGACATCGAGAACGACTTACTGGCGGAGCAGTTTCAGACGGCCATGGACGAGCACGACGGCGAGCGGTTCGATGCGCTCTGCCTTCTGGCAGGGGGCAAGCCGGAGATGCTCGACGGCGTTTCGGCGTGTGCCTTCGGGCTCGAGCCGGAGCGGGAAGATGGTGCGTTGCATGACTTCCTGCCCTACTGCCAGCCTGCCACCCACATGGGGGGCTTCACGGTAGGTGGTGTCGAGAGCGGGATCTCGGCTGTCGCTTGCACGCATGTCCGGGAGGACTCACCGCCGGCTCCACCGCCGGCGGCAATCACGCATGTTTACCCGGACGAGTCGGAGGCGTCCGACGTCGGTGACATGATGCCGGTGGACCCCATGCACGCGCACGAGCCCGACCTCTGCTTTGCGGACCGGATCGCGCGGATGGGGGGACTCTCGATCACGGCTGAGGGCAAGGACTTGGCGATGCGGTACATGCACGCCGGGTCGGAGACCGACTCTTGCGACGGCGACGCGGACGGGTCTGCAGCTGGGTATGACCCTATTGACGGTGAGGATGCGGTCCCGCAGCCTCCAACATCTCGTCGGGGATGCGGTGCACCGCCTTGGGGGTTTGGCCGCTCTTCGGCGATTGCGGTGATGATTTGTGCATTCTTCTGTGTGTGCGCCACCGCGGCGCCACTCTCAGCTGCCACTCTTGGCGAGGCATGTGCACCGGACCACGCCGGCCTGGAGGTCGGTGGTGCTGCTGAGGCAACCACCAGCGAGCCTGCATTGACTTCTGCGGTGCCGGCTGCTATTCCACCGCGCCGGCACGACCGGCACCGTGCTCGGCAGGGGCTTCACAATGCACCGGTCGGGCTTTACATCCCCGTGTGCCCGCCCCCTCCACCGTTGTATTGGGATGCCCCACCGTCACCGGACTACTCACCGGGCCCTACTATAGACGAGGAGGACGGGGAAGATCCCTCGCACGACGATTGAGACTTTTCAGATTTCTTCTGGAGCTCTACGAATGATTCAATCACAGCATCGACATCTTCAATTCACGGCACCATGACTGTGCTGCGGGCTGGCACGGCAGTGCCGCCGCCAACTAGTGGTTAGCAGGTTAATCATGTCGCTCCTGCACAGTGAAATTGACAGTAGCTGTATGTGCAGAGGGGTCCGATCACGGACCGGATTTCAGATTTGCAACTCTTGATTGGGAACAACCCTGCCAGAAAGGACAGGCCTTCAATAATAATAATAAAACATTTACGTCGATGAGTAAGGCAATGCCTTTGGAACGATCTACTCGAGTCTGTTCCCCTCATACATGACAGTCTGCAAGGCAGGAAGCATTCCACAGAGCATGGAAGCATGGGTGACAAGGCACTAATTAAGCGTGTCTGCCACCAGCGTCGGAAAAAACATCAGAGGGCCACGGAGCTGATGTACGATGGTGATGGAAGCGGAGTGGGCGGTGGTGGTGATGAAGTGAAAAGGCCCACGGGTGCTCCGGCCCCTGGGCCCGTGATAACCCCGCAGAGCCGGAGCCCTACGGGGCCCCAGCCCCATGGGGGTTGGGGGAAGGGTGGGGGTTTACATAGTTGCCTAGCATTTCCCCTAGGCCTTCCCTTAGAACTCAGTTTCCACCGCTCTAGATGGTGTTTGTTCACAGGTTTCAACTTCGGCTGGCCGGTCACCACACTAGGTGGTGTGCTGGAATTGTCACACCGCTCACTCTTGTGACTCTTCCCGTAGTAGTGTTTATGACTGTCATCCGAACCTGAACCCTAACTGTTTATGCCCATATAACGGGTTAACTTATCAACTTTATTACATTATGAGAAAACCTACCACTGAGTGAATATATCCCGGGTCCTAGGGGTATATCCAACAGAAGCCCTTGTAAGCAGAATTGTGCATCATAAACCAAAAACTTTGGCAGTGTATCATAAACATTATCAAAACACTCTCGGGAATCGTGACCTCGGTCACCCGGACCGAAGTCTGCACGTCTGCACTCTCGACTCTGCAGTCTTTAAGCAGCGGCCGAAGCGATCGCGGTTCGATTATTCGAGGTTTGTTACACTTTCTTTTTGGAAGCTCGGAGACTTCGGATCCCATGATAGTTACAAACCCTAAGTCATGAAGTCTAAATTTGGCCGATCCGAAGGCTCTTGGCCCCAAATCACTAGGGGTGCCCAACTAAAGTTGAGCCGTCCAAGGTTCTTAGATCGGGAACATCGGAAGGTCCTAAGAGATTCCTGGGGAGCGAAAAGGAGTGTATCGTGACACTTTGATCTCTGGAATCGAAGGGCGTGGTTTTTTCTTTTTCTTTTTCTTTTTCTTGATCTCTGGAATCGTATATGCAATATGGACTGTCGGATTCGGAAAATTACCACTATTTTAAAATGAACGGACCAGTTTAAGTTGTGCAGCTCTACAGATCACCAGAGTAACTTCAGCGTAAAGGAGCGTTGTCATCGGGTGTCCGGCGCGGGATGTGCATCTCGATTCGATTTGCACCCCAGCGCAGGGAATCGTTATCGTAGCCTCTACTCGTCTACTGGGACTTGCACATTACAGTATAGTCCAGACTCCAGAGCTGCAAATGCCATCCGATCGTACGACTTTCGTATGGAAGGCCATCCGATTGAATTGTGTATCCACTATCTTTCTCGTCTTCTTCCTCGGCTCGCCTTTCCTTTCTGCTTTCTTTCAAGCGAAGGAGCTAGCGTCTCAGGAGGAAGCTCATCAGACGAAAGAATTTCAAAATCTTCGTCTGTTGTTGCTCAATAATCTTGACGTGAGGGGATAATCTGCGATATGTGAAAAATCAATAACATTGTTGAAAGACTTATCGCCATAATTCTGATATCATGGCCATAGGTGCGCTTAGTGCCAGGCAAGAGGTGGAAGTGGACGCGCCGGCAATAAGCGACTTTTCGGCAGGGGATCTCGTATGGGCTAAGTCTGTCAGTAGCGTGGACCCCTTTTGGCCGGTGAGTTTTTTACTTTGGTTTGATATTATGCTGTTTCTCCACTCACGAGAGCAAGTTACCCCCGGTGAACACGACATATTGTGGGTATCGTATGTTCAGGGGCAAATCGTGGACCCCGTGCACATCCCGGAAGATATTCGATGGGGTGGAGTTCCTGGCACAGTTTGCGTGATGTTCTTTGGATCCACAAATAATAAGGTTCGCTTCTTTTTCCGTATATCCTGCGGTGATTGTGTCACCGAAAGTGTCGGGGCTATCCAGTTTGGAATCAAAACATTAACAAATCCTGAGATGCTGATAGCGTGGCATATGCGATTTGCAGTCAAGGGGAAGAGACTATCTTTGGGCACGTCAAGGGAATGTTTTGGCGTTTACGCCGGAATTTACAAATCTTCTGAAGGTGCGTAGCAATCTCAGATAGAGATATGCAGAAAATATGTACTGCTGAGTATGCTTCAACTGTGCTGCTATGCTTCATTTGATATTTTTATTGACAGCTATGATGTGAATATGAAACAGGAGCAAACCGTCCCTGAACGTTTCCACCCTCTCGCGTTTGCCGAAGCTATACGCGAGGTATTTCACACAAAAGTTTAACAGTTTCCACCGCGCTCGTCTTTTTCGACCTTGATAGCCTCGAAGTATAAACGTGTGCCCTTCACTCTTTGGGTGCAGTTACCGCGCTATGTAGTAAAAACGCTTCTTCGGAATATTTTGCTATAATCGACGCCCTATCCGCCTGAGCCTGTACTTTGTATGTAGACAGTGACAAGTTGCTTCGTCTTTCCGACCTCACCACTCTCACGACGCGCCACACACATATTCGTTTCTGCGATTTCGCTTGTCGAGGCGACTAAAACCGAGCAAAGCTAACGCAGTTGCCAATCGCGTGATTGGTGAAAACTTAGCCTTAAATTTGATCTGGTAAACTCTTCCAAGTCCCTCGCGGGGCGCAAGGAAGTTCAGTGCATCGCACGCCTGCCAGAGGAGCAGGGCCGACTCAAGCAATGACGGGTTGAAGAGGCGTACAAAATTCACAGCCGTGGCGCGCCGCTTGATACTTTCTCCTGTTATTGCATAGTTACATGATAAGCGCGCGCGCGTGCTTACAGGCACTGCAAGTGGAGTTCTCACGGAAGGTCGCGGAACGAAAAGAAGAGCGTGATCGAGATCAGGTCGATGGCCGAGGGCACTTGCTTCGAGACAAGAACTATGACAATGATCTCGAAATGCTGCATTTTCAGGTGCCCGCTGCGCCACAGCGCGTTGGTCTGGAATGCTGTTCACTCTAAATTCTGCACCGATGTGGACACTCGCCAAGTGACCATCTGACTCGAGAGCACCCAGGACCCGAAAGAGCCCGTGACGCCGCCACTCGTGATGCGTTCAACTGCGCAAGACATTTCTGTTTTCGCTTGGCTGAGCGAGAGGGCCGTTTGGTTTGGTTGTGCCGCAGGAGCACCAGCCCCCTCAGAAACGCAAGCGGCCTGTGTGCACCAGCTGCGGCGCGAAGCTCCGCCAGGCCAGGTGGCTCCTCTCCCACAGTGGCCACGTGGCACTCGGACCTGACGACCTGCAAGAGAGCTGAACTTGGCTGGGGTATGCGGCGTTTGCGCAGGGACGAAAGCAACGACGGTGGGCGAACTCTCTGCCAGGGGTGCGAGAAGCTGTTCGAGAAGGGCCAGGTCTGTCCGGTGTGCTGTCGAGGCTGGAGCTACGGGGTGGATAATGACATGGTCGGTCCCGCGGCTGTGAACGCCTTAGTCACCTTCCGCCTTTGAGCGGTCACTCACCTTAACTCTGCACTTCCCGCATAAAGTGTCTAGCGAGCATCTCGTGAACAGGTCCCTCCTGATCGGCTGCCCTTGCGACTGGCCTCCCTAGAGCTCCTTGGGCTGCAGCGCGATGCCGAGGGCAGCAGCGGGCCGTGCGCAGGCCGTATTTCAGAGGTGCTACTCCGAACTGCAGGGTAGCGACACGTGCTGTTGGCAGCCAAGAGGGTGAACAACAATTTACTGCTTTGATCATGCGCCATGGCGGCGGGGGCTGCTCCCCGAGTGGGCGCGCCGGTGCCGGAGAACCGGACGTTTCTGATGCCCGGGTGCATCGCGGGCTGCGCACAACGACTGAGGTGCTGTGCGGCCTTCTGATGCACGACGGCTTTGTGGCTTGGAGAGCTGACGTGGCCTGTGGCGGGCGCAGCTTGGATGTGATACTTGTGAGAAATGGGTGCACGAGTGCTGCGATCCACGCGCGGAGCAGATCCTAAACGTGACAGGGTAAAGCTGCACCCACGCGCTCCCCTTTGGAGCATGGCTTGCCCTCGAGCCATCTGTACGGTAGGGAACCGATTAGTGCACCGCGGCCTGACCACTTGTCTTCGGTGGCACAGGTGCACGGCCAGCACAATGTGCTCTGGGAGGAGGGGAGACCTGAAGGGAGAGGTGAAGCGAGGCTGATGCCACAGGGGCGAAGAAATCGACTACTTTTGCCCCGAGTGTTCTCCGAACAGTCAGCAAGATGACGACATGCTGGAGAGTGAGCTGGAGGAGGGTCGTACGAAGCTGCGACGGCCGCGCAGTGGATACTTCCTGTTCTCGCGCGACTTCCACAAGTGACCCTCGCCGCCTCCCTCACCCCGCTCCCCACGCTCCGCCCCACTGCCCCCCTCACACACAACTCCTCCTCCCCTCCACCCGCCCTCACTCACACATTTCCACTTGGCCCCACTGGCCCCTCACACACTGCAGGCGGCACGCTGCAGATGGGTGCGCACTGTTGGGGCCGATCAGGGCTGCAGGGGGCACGCGCATGGGGGCGCACTGTTTGGGCCGGGATTCAGCACGGCTGCAGGGGCACGCTGCAGATGGGGCGCACTGCTGGGGCCGGGATCTGTGCACGGCTGCAGGCGGCACGCTGCAGATGGGTGCGCACTGTTGGGGGCCGGGATCTGTGCACGGCTGCAGGGGGCACGCTGCAGATGGGGGCGCACTGTTGGGGGCCGGGATCTGTGCACGGCTGCAGTGGGTTCATTCGAAGGTTGGAGGCCTGTTTGGGTTGTGCTGCAGAGAGATGACTGGTGGAGGCCTGTGTGCGTTGTGCTGCCGAGAGATTACTGGTGGAGGCCGAGAGATTACTGGTGGAGGCCTGTGGGTTGTGCTGCAGAGAGATGACTGGTGGAGGCCTGTGTGGGTTGTGCTGCAGAGACGACTGGTGGAGGCCTGTGTGGGTTGTGCTGCAGAGATGACTGGTGGAGGCCTGTGTGGGTTGTGCTGCCGAGAGAAGAGTGTGGGTTGTGCTGCCGAGAGATGACTGGTGGAGGCCTGTGTGGGTTGTGCTGCCGAGAGAGACTGGTGGAGGCCTGTGTGGGTTGTGCTACTACTGGTGGAGGCCTGTGTGGGTTGTGCTGCAGAGAGATAGATGACTGGTGGAGGCCTGTGTGGGTTGTGCTGCAGAGAGATTACTGGTGGAGGCCTGTGTGGGTTGTGCTGCAGAGAAATCAAGACAAAGAATCCGTCACTCCCCTTTGCCACGATCGCGCGGAAACAGGGGTACAGCTGGGCGGCCCTGGACTCCGAGACACGCCGCGAGTACGAGCGCCAGGCCTGCCAGGAGGCCGAGCAATACGCCCGTGCGCCCCCCCTCCCCCTCCGGTGCCGGTGGCCCGTGCTCTGAACGACAATGCGCTTCAGCAGGCTCTGCTTCCACCCCGCGTTCTCACCTTAGGGGCCGCACAGCTGCACGCCCGGCTCCCCCCTCCACGGAGAGACCAGAAGGAGGTTGCACAGCTGCACGCCCGCTCCCCTCCACGGAGAGACCAGAAGGAGGTTGCACAGCTGCACGCCCGGCTCCCCTCCACGGGAGAGACCAGAAGGAGGTTGCACAGCTGCACGCCCGGCTCCTCCACGGAGAGACCAGAAGGAGGTTGCCCAACTGCACGCCCGGCTCCCCTCCACGGAGAGACCAGAAGGAGGTTGCCCAACTGCACGCCCGGCTCTCCACGGAGAGACCAGAAGGAGAGGTTGCCCAACTGCACGCCCGGCTCCCCCTCCACGGAGAGACCAGAAGGAGGTTGCACAGCTGCAGAGCCGGCCTTCACTGCACAGAGCATAGACTGCTGCGCCCGTTCCCGGGTGACCGTAGCGCGCGCCCCAGCCCCAGCTGACACTGATGAGGAGGATGCGGCGCTCTGCGAGGGGTGTGGTAGTGAGTGGGGCGGTTTGGATCGGGCTCGTTTCCGCTGCTGATTCAGGGAATCAACGGCGGCAGATGAATCTGATGGCCACGACGACCAATTCGTTGGGCCAACACAAGGCCAACTGCACGTGCCCGATGTGCGCCCTGCGGCGGTCGCGGTGGGAGCGCCTGCAGGCGGAGGGCGCGGCGGAGCAGGAGAGCCACCAGGACCGCAGGCACCCCCGCAGAAACGCCCGCGGCGATGGCGGGCTCGTGGGCACGCAGATCCAGGTGATCTGCGCGAGCTTCCGCGGGAATCTGCTGTTCACAGAGCAGGGCCCGAAGGTGACATGCCACTGCAAGAGCTGCAGGGCCTCGCAGGGCCTGCTGCTGAGCCCCGCGGACTTTGGGAAGCATGCGGGGGTCCCGGTGAGCCCCCACCCGGCGCCCTCCCTCAGCCCCTCCGGCGGTCTTGCTCCGCGCTGCACCTCGGTGATGCGCAATGCACTTGGGCACTTTGGGCTAGGTTCACCCGCCAATGAGGCGTCGCCGTGGGTCCTCGGTGGGTCGTAGCGGGTCAAAAGATGAGTCCAAATGCGGCGTCGAAAGTGTGAATCGGCCCTTCGCAGCCCCAAGTGTCGAGCAGCAAGGTGGCCTCTGAGTCAGCGCTCTTCCTCTCGAGTCAAGATCGGCAATGGCGCGACCCAGAGGGATGTGTGATGAGCAGAAGAGGGAGTGGGGGGGGAGGGAGGGGGGGTTTCACAGGGGAGGACTTGGAAGGCAAGCATCAGGGTGGACTTGCCAGGAGAGCGGCCCCCTATTGGGCGGTGGCTGGAGCTTAACGGGGGCATGGAAGGCGCCTCGCTGGCAGCGAAGCAGAAAGGAGGGCATCGCAAGGACCAGCTGGACTACCACCCGGTGACCATCAACTGGCCAGTGGACCGCTGCGCGGTGTGCGATGACGACCGCTTCACGGACCAGGACGAATTTGTGGTCTGTGAGGGCTGCAAGGTGGGTCTGCATCCCCCTCCCCCTCCTCCGGCCCCGCGACCGCCACCCGAGACGGTGGCAAGGAGCGGGCCGGGCGAGCGTTTCTGTGGATCCTACGTGGCATCCAGAGAAGGTGGCGGTGGCCACGCGGGCTGCCGCGCCGAGGCCGGCCCGGGGCTGCGGATGACGGCTTGGATGTGGCAACAGGTGGTGGTGCACCAGAGCTGCTACGGCATCGAAGTGGTGCCCGACCCGGAGATTGGGTGGCTGTGCCGCGTGTGCGAGAGTACCGGGGGTGCAGTGGTGAGAGCCCGCAGCGCATGCTCCGATTGTCTGCTCGGAAGTGCGCCCTGCTCGGGCCTCCTAGCCGAGCCATGTACGGCCACGTTTCCCCCCCGTGCTTCATTGGCTGCACCCAGGGCTGTCAGCTGGTGAGTCAAGTGCGAGAGCGAAGAGGGCGGCGGGGGGACGGTGGTGTCGGGCGGGGATGCGGGCAGGCCGAGCGGCCGCGCTGTTGCCTGTGCCCGGCCGAAGGCGGCGCGCTGATGCCATCCGCGGATGGCCTCTGGGCGCACAACACCTGCGCGGAGGTGCAGCCTCTGCCTCGCCCCTCACCGCTCCTTACTCCGGGGTTCCATCGCCCAGGTGCACTGCCCTGTGTGTATGCGATGTGTGCTGCCATCGGTCGAATAAGAGCTGCCTGCCGTCCGGTGTAGAGACAAGTTGATGAGGCAGCGTGGTGCGTGGTGCCGGGGGCGGGGGGGGCCTCGGGGCCTGCAGTGGATTCCGGAGGTGGAGATGGGCGACCCCTTGAGCTCTACCCGATTGGTGATGAGCCCCCACCTGCCCAGCTGCCCACCACCTTCTACCTCTCCGCGCCCTCCGTCCCCTGCGGTCCCCTTCCCCTAAAGCAGTGTGCATTCCCCTCATGCCCGCGGCCTTTAGAGGGCGCCGGCTAGCCAGGCAGCAGGCCTATTGAGAATGACGTCCCACTCCAGCTGAATACCATCCGTGTCTCTTCCAGACTGCCAGATCAAACTTTGACCAATATAGCTGCCCACCGTCTGATGTTCAAAATTATTTCAAAATTATCGAGCTCTTGTTGCGGAGCCTCCATCGGTCCGGTCAGAAACAATTGTTTTTTGGGGAAATATTGTAAAAAGTTATCCTATACTGTGGACATGGCTTGTATTGCATGTCGCGACATGGATGGTATCACCCGACTTGAGGGCATTATTCCATCCGTGTGACGTTATTCACAATAACCGTAATGCCAGGGCCCCAGAGTCACTGTGGCGAGCTGGTCCACTGAGCGGCACGGAGCATGCTGCAATGCTTAGAGAGGGCTGTTCCCGCGTCCGGTTCTTCCGCACGCGGTCCTTTGGGGCGTGAGCTGAGAGAGGCGTACATCTGAGCTTGCAGATGACATCGGGCTCATCCCCAAGGACCGTTGGGACCTGCGGTGCACCATCTGCAAGCAGCGGCAGGGCGCCAAGATTCAATGCGAGCAGTCCGGCTGCTATCTTGCGTTCCACGTCACCTGCGCCCGTGCTGCGGGCTTCCACCTGGATCTCGTCCCGAGCGATTCTGTCGGTCCTGGAGAGGTGCCAACCCCTCCCCCGCGCCTCCTCCGCTTTGCCGCACCTCTCTCGTGATGCGCTAGTTGATTGTGGAGTCAGCTGCGGCGCTGTGTTGGGAAGCAGCAGCTGGCGTCCGCTCCCGGACTGCACGGCCTCCGCGAACGGCCTCCGCACACCCATCGCATCGCTGCGGCTTTTCAGCTTCTGTGTCTGACAAGCCAACCCGCGTGTTCACATGCAGCATTGGTTCAAAAGCCCCTCGAGTGCTCGAAGCTTTCCCGGTGATGCCCATGTTCGCATCGGGCAACGATTCATCTCTTGCATATGGAACGCCTCGTGTTTACTGCCGCCTCTCTCCACTCAAAACTGAGTTGCTATTGGTGAATGGCTGCTTGGACTGAGCAGGAGGTCCTCCATGTGAGGCAGTCCTGGTGCCATCGCCACCGCACTCCTGACCTCACGCGCATCATCATGGAAGGCTACACCCCGCTTGGCGCGGCCGGCACCACTGCGCCGACGGGCGTCGGGGCCACCGAGGGTGTGGGTCTGGCGGCGGAGCACTTGCTGGAGCCACCGAGGTCGGAGTCTGGCTGTGCGCGGTGCCGGGAGTACGCCCCGCTCGGGCACCCGCGCACAGAAGCAGTGGCGATGGAGGAGGTGCAGGTGGAGATGCCTTCGACTCCAGCCCCACTGGAGCCCACCCGCGCGGCCAAGCCGGCCGCACTGCCAGTGCCAAAGAAGCCGCTGCCAAGCTATCTGAAGATTCAACCCGGGAAGGCGGACGCGGTCAAAGTGAAGGCCGGCGCAGGCATCACTCCTACTCCTACTCCCAGGTGACATCCGGACCTTGCTCACCCCCAACCACCACACTACCAGGTCATTCGGAAGGGGTGCCCCAGCCTCGCTCACCCCCAACCACCCCAACACCAGGTCATTCGGAAGGGGTGCCCCAGCCTCGCTCTCCCCCAACCACCACTACCAGGTCATTCGGAACCAGCCTCGCTCACCCCCAACCACCACACTACCAGGTCATTCGGAAGGGGTGCCCCAGCCTCGCTCACCCCCAACCACCACACTACCAGGTCATTCGGAAGCGGTGCCCCAGCCTCGCTCACCCCCAACCACCGCAAGGTTGCTGGCATACTTATATTTAGCTGTCAGATATGGGGAAATCCCTATCTATTACATATGAGCGTGCCATCAGCATAGCTCGAGCCTCCTCGTGATGTTCGGGGATGTGGGGAGGTGGCTGGCATGGGCAGGGGCCGGGCTGCGCGCGACGCCGAGTACTGGATCCCCGGAATGCGCGAGGGCTTCGAAATTGTGTGCCAAGGTGCAGGCCCTAAAACCTCCGCCAGGAAGCATGCTCGCCGCCCCTGCTGCCTAAACCCTGCATCAATCGCTCGATGGCATATCACAGGCGCACGAGCAGATGACGCCTTCCCCTTCGCTGCTCAGGTCCTGTTTTCCGTCTTGGAGGTGGCAATGCACCTGCTCGCCCCGTGCTGCCTCGCCAACCTGCTCGCCCCGCGCTGCCTCGCCAACCTGCTCGCCCCGCGCTGCCTCGCCAACCTGCTCGTCACGCGCTGCCTCTTCA
>LGRX02009143.1:0-13003 GCA_001247695.2 Cymbomonas tetramitiformis | reverse complement strand
CCCGATGTGAAATATCATTTCTCGATGCCTAGTAATAACTTCTAGATACTTCTCACAACTTGTAATAACTTCACCGTATCATTTGCATATCTCACGCGCCCACGAGACATGCATTTTCTGTTTTGCAGTCAGCTTACAGACGAAATTAGCTCCCCAACGCCCCGCGAATGTGACCCGATGTGAAATATCACTTCTCGATGCCTAATAATAACTTGTAGATACTTCTCACAACTTGTAATAACTTCACCGTATCATTTGCATATCTCACGCGCCCACGAGACATGCATTTTTTGTTTTGCAGTCAGTTTACAGACGAAATTAGCTCCCCAACGCCCCGCGAATGTGACCCGATGTGAAATATCACTTCTCGATGCCTAGTAATAACTTCTAGATACTTCTCACAACTTGTAATAACTTCACCGTATCATTTGCACATCTCACGCGCCCGCAAGATATGCAATTTCTGCTTTGCAGCCATTTTACAGACGAAATTAGCTCCCCAGCACCCCGTGAATATGTCCCGATGTGAAATTTTGCTTCTCATTGCCTACGGATGACTTCTAGATACTTCTCACAACTTCTAATAACTTCCCCGTATCATTTGCATATCTCACGCGCCCGCAAGATATGCAATGTATGTACGGCAGCCCGTCCGCGACCTGTAAGCAGCCCTGTGGCCACTACAATTATCAAAAATATAAAATATTGCCTCTAGATGATTTCTTTTAACCACTAAGTACTTCTTGAAACTTCTTGCGACTTCTAAATGTCATTTTCATCGATTATGCAATCCGGGCCCACCTAGCCGTGCTACATGCCAAAGTCAAATTGAGTATATTATATGGTATATTACACCCACGCGTATTGTCGGGAACCCTAACATTTTAACGAATTCGCTGAATAATTTCAGCTTCGAACCCAAAGTGGCCGGATTTGTGCGTATGATATCCGCGGCTGTCCGGACTGATATTCAGGCCAGGCTGAATTTCAGCTCATATATAGCCTCATATATAGGCTGAATTTCAGCTCATATCTAGGCACATATATAGGTTGCATTTCAGCTCATATATAGCCTCATATATAGGCTGAATTTCAGCTCATATCTAGGCACATATATAGGCTGCATTTCAGGTCATATATAGCCTCATATATAGGCTGAATTTCAGCTCATATATAGGCACATATATAGGCTGCATTTCAGCTCATATATAGCCCCATATATAGGCTGAATTTCAACTCAAATATAAGCTGAATTTCACCTCATATCAAGGTATGTCTTACGCAAGGTCGACTTTACACAAAACTTCCGAAAATATTTTTATTCGATAAACATGTCGCTCAAAGCAATCTAAACAAATTGCGTACCCCAGGTATGCAATTGACCCAGGCATTGAAAAGTTATGGTCGATACCGCTCAGTTATCTCCCATACTTAACCATACATAAGCGGAAACTTAAATCGCTTATATCTCACGATCTAGAAAATCCGAAGTTTTGTGTAAAGTCGACCTCGCGTAAGACATACCTTGATATATAGGCTGAATTTCAGGTGATGTATAGGCTGAATTTCAGGTGATATATAGGCTGAATTTCAGCTCATATATAGGCTGAATTTCAGCTCATATATAGCCTCATATATAGGCTGAATTTCAACTCATATATAAGCTGAATTTCAGCTCATATATAGGCTGAATTTCAGGTGATATATAGGCTGAATTTCAGGTGATATATAGGCTGAATTTCAGCTCATATATAGGCTGAATTTCAGCTCATATATAGCCTCATATATAGGCTGAATTTCAGCTCATATATAGGCTGAATTTCAGCTCATATATAGGCTGAATTTCAGCTCATATATAGGCTGAATTTCAGCTCATATATAGCCTCATATATAGGCTGAATTTCAGCTCATATATAGGCACATATATAGGCTGCATTTCAGCTCATATATAACTCATATATAGGCTGAATTTCAGCTCATATCTAGGCACATATATAGGCTGCATTTCAGCTCATATATGGCCTCATATATAGGCTGAATTTCAGCTCATATCTAGGCACAAATATGAAATTTGCATTTCAACTCATATATAGCCTCATATATAGGCTGAATTTCAGCTCATATATAGGCTGAATTTTAGCTCATATATAGGCTGCATTTCAGGTGATATATAGGCTGCATTTCAGCTCATATATAGCCTCATATATAGGCTGAATTTCAGCTCATATATAGGCTGAATTGCAGGTGATAAATGCTGTGAATCCTCTCGGTACATCATTAGTCACTGAAAATGTTTGCTACAAATTTCAGCATACATTAACATTGGTTTCCCTTCCTTTCCATATGATTCTCACACCTTTGTAATATTCATGTTTTTGATATGCCCTTCATATATTCTTCACACATTTTTAATGCATTCTTCACACAATATTACTATGTTCACATATCATATTCGTATATATGAGCTGAAATGCATGATACTAGCTGGGTGTGTGAAAAGCATGTTGAATATTGCAAATACATACGAATTTTGTGTTAAAGGTGTGTTAAAAGTATATTACAATGCTACTGTGGGCTATACGCGCACAGAATGCCGCTCAAATTTGTTTCACACGCAGAGATATCACACGCCAATTTTATGCACGGGTGAACTACACAGTCACACTGTCTCTAACTGTCTTTAACACACTAGTACATCCGTCTCCTCGGCATCGCTGTCCGGAGGTAGTTCCTCGCTGGGGAACATGTCAACATCCAGACCGTTCTCAACATACTGACCGTCCTCGGACTGCAGTGCCCACTTCGGTTCCACTGCAGTGGGTCGCAGTGACAACCCGGGGACGATCTTGACGTCCAATGTCAACAGCTTCTCCATGGAAGCTGTCACCCAAGAACGGTCCTTGTGGGTGGGGTGGGTGTCGAGGACCAAGGTAACGTCCGGCGATTCCACGAGTTCACCGGTCTCGTCGGTCTCCTGTGGCTGGTGTGCAGCAAGAACAACTCCTCGCCACCTGTTGACCACATACCCATTATCCGCCTTGCCACATATCAACTTGGGTTAGAACACGGAAAAAAGGAAGCAGCAAATACCTTTCGTTTTCTTCGTCCGGCTCCTCCGGGATCCAGTCCAAAACTGACTCGCCGATGACAATCTTCAACTGCTTCCCTCCAGCAAGGCCTCCAATGGGGACTACTTCTCCGTAATACCTGAAAATCAAGAGAAAATTAAGTGAAAACCGGAGGGGGATAAAGCGGTTCAAAGTAGAGAAACGTAAAGCATTAATAAAATAAAGCTGTGAGAAAAACTTACCGGTGGAAGCAGGCATTTATGTTGTCGTTCACCAGTTTTGCAGTGGCCGGAACCGGCTTTCTGTTTGGAAGTCGCCGGTTCTTAGTGGTCAAAGGGCCCATCGCCGGCCCTTTCTTAGCGGCCTGCTTCGTTGCCTGAACCCGGTTGGCGTGCTCGGCAACGATCTTCGGCTGGGGAATGGACGTAGGTCTGGCAGTCGCTTTTTTCCCTCGGCGGGCAGGGGAGGCGAACGCCTTCACGAGACCCTCATCCCCGTCATCGCCGGGAGAGTCCCCATCTGCTTCATCAATATGCTGGGCGGGAGGATCGGCCCTAAGCCGGTTCACCGGTTGCAGCAAGCCTGAAAGCCGGTGGCAGGAACTCCTGATCTTGGCAGATAGACGGTTGTTCTCCTCGATCAAAGCTTGTGACCGGGGGGTGCCAAGATTCGCCGTGTCCGAGGAGGTCTTCGCGGGCTTCGTCGTCCGTGGAGGGAGCTCACTCCGCTGCACGATTTGGGCTGCCCAGCCCAACCACACGCTACATATTCAGCACATATACCACCGAACTCAACTAAAATATAATAATAGACGAAGAAAAGAAATATGGCAATACAACACAGTGCAGCGGGGAAGAGCCACCTGTAATACCTGTGCATTTGTCCAAACCGAGCTTTCGCATGTAGGCCTTCCGCCTCTCGATGTTCGCCTCTCTTTCACGCTCGTAGGAGTTCGGCTCGGCCGCATCACGTACCACAGCAGCAACCGGCGTCACCTCCATCTCCTCCGAGTCGTCATCCGTGTAAAGATCAGGCATGGGTTCGTCCTCGTCCGACTGTGAGTCGGACACGTAGTCCCACTCCGCTTCCACAGCCTCCACAGCCTTCCTCTTGCCTTTCGACTTCGAGCTGGAGGGGTCGACGGTGTCGTCGTGAGGGGGCTCTGCGTGTAAGTAAAAGTGTAAGTAAAAATACAGACAGGAACACGCCGCATTTAAAAAGCTCACATACTAGCTGGATGTGTGAAAAGCACGTAAAATATTTCAAACATGTATGAAGTAGAAAGAGAGATAAATTGCTAAAAAAAACTTACAAACAAAGGTGCAAAAATAAATAAAGGTGCCAAAAAAACACACACACCTTCCCGCCGTGGCAAACTGCACGATGCTCGTTTCCGAGGAGTTGGTGTGCGTTTCTGTTTCAGCAGATGTCAGCAAAAATAAGGACTACTGTATACGCTGCACGACATGTTATAGGCAGGCAGGGCAAAGGAACGCTGTGCTAAAAAAACATACCTTCTTTGTCTTCTTGTTGTACTGCTTACGCAGGGCAGACATGGCGGACAGGCGTCCCCAAATCCGCGTCACGTTCACACCCTCGAACTCCGGGGCACTCTGGATGGCGTCGATAACCACAGGCAACTTCTTCTTGTCCTGACGGGGGTCGTCGAAAGTGTACATAGACCCCTTGCTGTCAACATTCAGGTGTTGCCTAACAGCAGCGCGGATGATGCCGTTCTGCAAGAGCGTGAAGGGCTGGTACGGCTTTTTCGGTCTGGTCCTCTTGGGGGCCGTGAGGGCCGTGCGGGACTGTACACCTCCTCGTCGCGGGACAATGGCCTCGTTGGTAGGTTCGGGAGAGGGTTGCGGTGCCGGAGCCAGATACACCTGCAAATTAGCATCACGAGTGAGTATCTCGGCCATAACCATGTCGGAGGCCATGATATGGGTCGCCTGGTCCATAAAAAGCCTATCCATCGAGTCACCGCCAAAATGTCTACGAACAAGAGAGCCCAACATCTCAGCAGTGATGTTTGCAGGAATCGCAAGGCTGGTGTCTGCCTCAGTTGCATTCCCAAAGGAACATACGGGTGTAACAGCCAAAGTTTTAAAGCGGGGTGCCGCCATGATGATTCTCAAAGTGATGCCCTGCCTGATGCTGTCGAGTTCAAATACGGGAGGATGAGGATATCTGACCTGGACTGCCGTATCTTCCGGACTCCAGCTAGCATGCCCGTTACTCCTGCTGTGACCAATAACATTACTAGAAGAGATTTTCCACCAAAAAATCTATATATCTGAAGCGTATCCACGATATTTTCAACTACAGCAAGAGTGCAGGCAGGTCCAACAATGCAAGAGATGCTTGCTTGCTCGCTTCAACTCGTACCTCCTTGGAATGCTGGTTGATTGTTGGAGGTCGGTTGGTGGCTGGGGGCCGCGTAACGTTGAACGTGTCACGATACCGCAATTAGAAATCGAGATCGTGATCCAGACATACAATCCAACGGTTTGACAATACATGTAAATAAAACGGTCACCTGTAACGGTCGGTAAGGATACGTCTAACGGTCGGCACAGATGGCATCTTGTTGACTTACGGTCCACATCCAAAAATAAGCTATTCTTGAGCAGCGCAGAAGCGACAGGGTCGACCATTCTTGAGTAGTAGTGTCCTGCTCCTCGATAAAAAAACAAGCAGGCGCCTGTCGTAACGATGCCTGTTGCAACTAGAATGACGCTTGATTTAGGGCTGTTCCATTTATTGTCGCGGGGGGGGGTTGGGATTGGCTCTAGGACCCCCACCTACCCAGCGGACATTTTCATGGATGTCCCCCTCCCCCCCTTCGGACACATTTGACGGAGCACCCCACCCACCCTCCGGACACATTCAAAATTTGGACCCCTCGGACACGCCACAAAAAAATCGTTGCGCCTTTGATGATACATCCCTTTAAAAAATATATCGCGCGCGGTTAAAGCATCGATCGACTACAAATCCATCTCACTCACATATAGGCAGACTCTTATGCCCGAGATAATTTTGCCCCCCGCCTCCGCTATTTAAAAATGTACACACGCGGGTATCGAAATCAAGACCTCGGGGTCAGTTGATTGTCGCTATACCATTTGGACTACCATTCCATGTATAGGTGCCATGCCATTGTAGAGTACTGAATTACCGAACGATACTCGTTTTTGTAGTCGGTCGCCTAGTAATACGGATGCGATGAATCATTTATGGTATAGCATGAGTATTGTACTGTTTTCATTATTTGTTAAAGTAATATATTCATTTACTGTATTGTGTTTTATAGTACGCGTTTACTATTCCTGTACCGTTAATTATGCTATCAATATTGGCCCTAGACTCGGTATCGATTAATCGAAATTGAAATTCCGAGAAAGAAAGAATTGTGGTTCCATATCATTGCCTATGCTCAAATCATTCCGGGCACACTTGCACATGCTTATGCTTTCATATGAAGGAAATGCACGGGACATATAAATGTTGTAATATCATAGTAGTAGATAGAGTAAGCAAGTACTAGCATGCACACACACACATCGATACTTGAAGTGACTAACAAGTGCATATTGTTGCGGGTGACGATATATGCAATGCATTACACATTTATGCCTTTAATCTTCGATAAAAATGCATACAATGAAATTACTCTGCACCAAGTGCTTTTAAAATATCCGGATCATCTCGACTGCACTTTTCATCAACCATTTCGACTAAATCTACTTTGTGGGACTCTTTAAGATCACGGGAATCTACAAAAGCTCGCGAGCACAGGATACCTTTCAGAATCGGCACAGTCAGTTTCCAAAGTGGGTCATTCTTCCAAACAGTCTCTCGCTGGATACGTTTTGCCACCTTCATCTCTTTTACCTCCAGCTCTGCTTTCCATTTCAATTGTTCGGCTGGTATAACGCCTGTGAGCGCTGCAAATCTCTGGCAAAATCCATCATCATTGAATTGTTCCCTGTCGGTATCAAAGATCCCTTGAAAATTAGCAGATGGCAAAAAGAAGTCAGGTGTACATGCCCACACCTCCCAGCGGGTGGATATCGGCGTGAATGACGGATCTTCGACTAGTGCGTATGTCGAACGTTCACCTTGCTCAAGCTGCTGCAAGCAATGTGCAATCAGCCACCCGAGAATACATATCAGATAGAAGGAGGCCATAGACTAGACGAAGCATGGCGCAACAATGTGTTTGTGCAAGGGGGGGTGTTTGAGGACGCCTTCAAGGATGCGTTCTTAGCTCTAAGGGACACGCAGGAGGAGCAGAAACCGTGGAAGGCACGCACCAGTCACAGGTGTTGACCCAGGAACAGGGCTTGTTAATCCTCTCGCGATCGCGTGATCAACTGCGGGAAGCAATACACACACGAAAGAGGAATAAGTGGAACAGCCCTAAGCGTGAATCGCGAAATCTGCGGAAAGCATATGCACACACGAACGAGGTTAACTATATTTCCGAAACGCTCCTGAAGATCCGAATGCGCCCGTAAGAATACAAACACGGGCAGGTGTTCTCACGCACCTGAAGGTTTTGTTGCGGCCTTTTTGGAGATTTCCTGCTGAATAGCGTTGAGGAAGACACGGCGCGGTGCCATGCGCTTGAATACGTTCTTCAAGTCTTCACTGCTTAGGGTCAAAGCTATATCTATGCTGGGCGAACGCTTTTCTAATAGATCTATTGAACTGACGCCAGCGACCTTCTCATTGTAGAACATAGTATCGCCAAGTTTGGTTAACCCCTTAGTTGCGGTTGGAATTTTTTGCAGAAATATGTGGTTTGGGGACAATTCAAAGTATTGCGTGATCATGGCCGCATGCACGCATACGACATCATGTATGTTATAGGAGACCATCAAATAAGCCACAACGAATCATGGTATAGCTATATCTATCGTATATCTCGAGATATATGGATTATCCAACCAAAATTTTGAGTATTTTGAGCATAGAAATGACGCATACGTCTTTTGTACGATGCGTGACTGCAGTCTTATTGACCTGTATCATGGTAAAATATCGCGGAAATTAACATGTTAGACTATCCCTAATCCATAGTACGCATTAATACCGCCCAATGTGCCAAAAAATACCAAAAATGGCCAAAAAAACACCGAAAAAACACTTGGATTCAAATGTTTTCCTCACTTAAGAAATGTTTTCCATACTTAAGCTAAAACTCAGGTGATTTTGCTCATAAAATGAGACTATGTGGTGATATAATACCCCATGTTGCATGCGAGACTGGCGTTGGGATCCATTTCTATCGTATATTTCCACATGGCCACGTATACAGTAATCACTCACCAATAAGAAAGTCCTAAATTTGGGGTCAGCCAGCGAATTTCGTCAAGTTGTGACCCCCCCCGCCAGCGCCAGCGACCTATGAAATTGCTAAGAATAAGAAATCCCGATTTCGTAGCTCAGCCAGCCAATTTCTTATTCTTATTACTTAAGGAGGAGGCAGCCAGCTATCATGAAATTGGCACTCAGCGACGGCCACAGTAGTAAAATTTTAGTACTGGAGTTTTAGTTTGGATAACTCACTTTTCGCCGACAAGCCAGCGTTTGCACCTCCGTTCGAAAAAATTCAATAGTCTGTATGATATTTTTATTGAGATAAATTGTGTATAACCATCAAAATCCTTGTTGAATCGAGTAAACCCACCAAATAATCCAGCCAAAATTTCTTAACTAGCTTTCACTATGATTCAAGCCAGCCAGCCCCTTGATTTCTTATTTTGGCCAATTTCTTAAGAAATTAAAGCTAGCCAGCAAATTTCGTCAAGTTGTGACCCCCCAAACGCTGGCTGGTTTCTTATTGCTATTATTTCTTATTGGTGAGTGATTACTGTATGCTTACCAATACGGGATGTTTATGGCTTGGTTAGCTACTTTTCAAAGCCAAATTTAAGCGCAAAATGACACAAATAGTCAATTTGGGTTTGGAAATACTAACACGTGAGAGATATATCGCACTAGTATATGTGCTATACTATTGGTTAACCTGTAGCCATATATCATGAGTGCACCCACAAACCTTACAATATTCGATGCGCCAACCGCGCATATGCAGTTTCATGGTAAGCCACGCTCTCATTTTCGAGGCCTTGTTGAGAATTCTCAACGTGTCGCAGCTAAGGGGTTAAAGTCCATATACGCAAGCGAAACACGGCTATGGCCACAGGTGACAGACCAAGTTCTTTCAAGTCCTCATCGGGAACATGGCCTTTCAAGATGTCGACGGTGAAGCCTTCTTCGGTAAATGCAGCAACGTGGGGGAGTAAAAGCCCACTACCAAGCACGCTCTCCACAGTCAACGGTAGCGACATGATGGGAAAGTAAAACGACGGAAATAAACTGTTTGTTCAGGGCTTGGGGAAAGAGGCTGTTCTACAGCTGTGCTCAAACTTGCAAAACATTGGAACCCTCGCCTGGGACTAGGACACGTCGCCCCCCCCGCGCTGGACATTGTCCGGCGGACAAGTGGAGCTGGCGCTCGGCTGGCGTCACACCCCCCCGGACATGTGCTCAGGACCCCACCCACCCACCGACAATGGCATCCCTGACCCACCCACCCACTCCGACACCCGACCCCACCGGCCCCACTGGGAAACGGGAACTCCAACCCCCCTCGCGACAATAAATGGAACAGCCCTTATCAACGCTAGTATGCCTACTGGTCAGCATGCTGCCCGCAGCGATATGCATGCGCGGCATAGGAAGAATGGTGGCAATGATGACGGGAGCTCCGCAGCCCGTGCAGCCCATGTCGCAACAGCCGCAGGTGGATAACAGCGCTTCTCCAATTTCCTTTGAGGTTTCTGACACTGATGAGGAGTTTGAAGTCGTTAGCGGTGTTATTCTGGACGGTTCCGACCGCCTGACGTCTCTGCTGCAGCGCCTTAGTCTCATAGATGGGGGCGAGGATAGCCTGAAGCAGCCTGAGTGGATGCGGTTTCCGGGAACTGCAACCCGAAGCGTCTCCGATTTTTCAACTGTCACTGAATCCTGGGCTAAGCGAGGCAATTATCCTTTGTCAGCGAGTTCCAGTCGGTCTGTTGCGGTTTTGAAGCCAGCCGTGTGCTTCAATTTAAATCTGAGAGTAATATCCCACGGCCATCCATAGATAATTTCCTGAAGGGCACGTATATATGATCTCATGCTGGAAATTGATGGAGCCAACTTGTATCCACCCTCTTTGTACGCTTGTAAGGAAGTTCTGGGTGTCCCGCCATTGGCTGACTTTACGGTTCCAGCTGTTGCTGGCATATCTGACTGGATATATTTTGGCGTGGAATACGTGGTGCAGGAGCTTTTCCTGGATCCGATGTTCGTCAGCAACCTCTACCAGGACCGACTCCGACCGGAGTACGACGCATGGGGCGGACGCCACATTTCTCAGGTCCACGACCCCGCCCAAGTGGCAAGTGATCTGTTCCATCCTGACAATGGGTTGTATGAACTTGGACTAGATTGGGTACAGCCTTTTGAATGGAAGACCTACAGTTTAGGTCTTATCTTTTTACGTTCCTGGAACCTGCATGGCTGCATGCGATCGAAGTCGCGTTTTTTTAAATGCCTCGCTATTATCCCGGGGCCGAGTGAGCCCCCTACTTCGCCAAATGAAGAAGGTCATTGTTTTCAGACTTACGTGGATCGCATCGTCGACGATTTCACACGTCTCTGTACTGGCTTTCAAGTGACCGACGCAAACGGTCGGTCTTTTAACCATATCCCCTTCCTGGTTGCATGGTCTGCAGATACTCCGGCTGGCGCGAAGATAAAAACGTGGGAAGGACACGCGGGAGTTTTCGGGTGTGACCGATGCTGTTTTCAAGGAATTTGGTATCACGGCGCAGTACGTTGGCTGGGATACTTGGAGCGGTCGGCTCAATACATCCTGCATGGTAACGACGAGATGTGGCACGCCAGAGATGCTCCAAGGTACAGCGCCAAAATTCTCAAACGTCTCAGTGAAAGTGACGCCCCACACCGACCTTTTACACTCCTTTCGCGACTTTCTGAGCTGGATACTTTTGATCTCGTGCACAACGTCTTAATTCCTGTGTGTCACAAATTCACCGAGGGCGTCGTCAAGAGTTTTTTCATCAGGATACACGCGGACATGTCGAAAAAAAGAAAATCGATCGTCACTAATAGGGTAGCAGTTCTACGTGGCTCTGCCATTTTTGGCAAATATTCTTCCCGCGAAATTGCAAACCCGGTTTTGCACCTGTTATCTCACTCATTCGAGCAACTTAAGTCTTTAATATGCGGGTATGGAATTTACCTATACCGAGGCCTTTTAAAGCCATACCAATGGCATTTGTTGCTCTTGCTGCATAAGATAGCAGTATATTTTCTGTGCCGTCGGTTCAAGCGGTGTGAGTTGCTTCGTCGTAAAGTGCAGAGTTGGTTGGATGACTTTGCGAAACTATCTGAAAAATATTTTTCAGTCTCGTTTTTTACCCACAACTTGCACCAAGTTATCGCACACCTGCTGGATCAAGAAGACTTTTTTGGGCTGACTTCTTACATTATGGAAAGCTGGGTCGAGCGTTGTATGCAGTTTGCAAAGCGCGTGACCCGGTATCACGCCACAAAGGACCCCCACAAAGTGATCGCCAACTACATTCTCATGCAGAGTGCGATCCTTCGCCAGTCATATTCCTACGGGATTTCCACAGTTTCTGGAAAAGCTTATGCCCCGCGCATGTTTCTCAAAGAAACCGTTGAGAGTGTATCTCTACGTTACGGCCAGCTTCCGGTTGTTTGTATGGCTGACGGTGTGCGTTATTATCGAAAGTTTTTCTCATCCGGTGATGTCTACGATAGTCGTCAACGTCCGTTGGTGTATTTTGACGGTCCCATGTACGGGACGTTGCTTGCTTTTGTAGTTATCGAGAACAGGGCACTTGCTCTCATCGACGAAGTACAACACACGTGTGATGCAGACGGGCTCATTTCAGTACAGTTCCGAGTGGAGTTTGACGTGAGTGGTCGAATGCTGGTTGCAGTTGACAGGATAATATCTGTCGTGGACTACATAGGTCCTGATGACCCTAATGATATCCATCACCAGTGCTTGGTTATTCATAGCTTACTTCACCCGTACGTAAAATAGGTAGCGAGGAACTACCTCCGGACAGCGATACCGAGGAGACGGATGTACTAGTGTGTTAAAGACAGTTAGAGACAGTGTGACTGTGTAGTTCACCCGTGCATAAAATTGACGTGTGATATCTCTGCGTGTGAAACAAATTTGAGCGGCATTCTGTGCGCGTATAGCCCACAGTAGTATTGTAATATACTTTTAACACACCTTTAACACAAAATTCGTATGTATTTGCACTATTCAACATGCTTTTCACACACCCAGCTAGTATCATGCATTTCAGCTAATATATGCGAATATGATATGTGAACATAGTAATATTGTGTGAAGAATGCATTAAAAATGTGTGAAGAATATATGAAGGGCATATCAAAAACATAAATATTACAAAGGTGTGAGAATCATATGGAAAGGAAGGGAAACCAATGTCAATGTATGCTGAAATTTGTAGCAAACATTTTCAGTGACTAATGATGTACCGAGAGGATTCACAGCATTTATCACCTGCAATTCAGCCTATATATGAGCTGAAATCCAGCCTATATATCACCTGAAATTCAGCCTATATATGAGCTGAAATTCAGCTTATATATGAGTTGAAATTCAGCCTATATATGAGGCTATATATGAGCTGAAATGCAGCCTATATATGTGCCTAGATATGAGCTGAAATTCAGCCTATATATGAGGCTATATACGAGCTGAAATTCAGCCTATATATCACCTGAAATTCAGCCTATATATCACCTGCAATTCAGCCTATATATGAGCTGAAATTCAGCCTATA
>LGRX02009142.1:16843-43329 GCA_001247695.2 Cymbomonas tetramitiformis | reverse complement strand
GTTCAGAGCTCGTGATCTGGACCATGATAAGGCGAGTATGCAGCGATACATGCTTGTGAAGTTCAGAGATATCTTTGTTGGACACAAAATGGTTGACGGCATTCGCACTCCCCAATACGAAAACCAGGACTGGTGCGTGCCCCCATCCCGCCCTCACCCTGGCCTAATGGGGATCACATGTTGCCCTTGTTGTATTCGTTCAGTTTATTTAGGCGATCTCCATTTCCACCCAGAATTATACTGATGAATCAGGTACGCGGAGTTGCTGGATGTCTTCAAGATGTCGATCCACGGCCACGACCCATTCATTTTTGTGAAAGTCAGGTGGTTTCCTCAAGAGGCCGCTGTCGCTGACCCTATCAGCCAGACCGTATTTCTACGTACCGACTTGCCATGGGCCACGAAGGATTCTATTATCCGAGCTGAAGAAATCGAGTCCCAGGTTTGCATCGTGCCAATACCGTGGCTGCCTAAGCGGTTAGCAATCACACCCTCGAACCGCCGCCGACTGCCTATGGGATTCAGAGAGAAGCCCGGTATATTGGCGGTGGTTCTGGACCGGACCGTTGACTTTGTTGGTGAAGTTGCTGACGATGAAGACAATCACGCCGCTTGAAGCATGGACCTCGGTCGTACCCACGCTGGACCCGTCGTGGACCCGCCCTGGACCCGCACTGGACCCGCTTTGGACCTATCGGGGATGATATTACTAGTATGCTAGCAACCGTTTCTTACCGACAAAACTTGTAACATATGTACAGTGTAAATATTTTTACGGGTCCGTGCGGGGTCCATGCGAGGTCCACGCATCACCTTCCCCGTGCGGTATATTTGTCACATGGACTCCACTTAATAACCGCATGGACCTGCCGAATAATCGTATGGACCCACAAAATAATAATCACCACGCAACCCATGTCGGGTGCGCCACCCCACGGGTCCATGCGAGGTCCACACATCACCTTCCCCCCGTGCACCCTATCTCGGGTGCGCCACCCCACGGGTCCATGCGAGGTCCACGCATCACCTTTCCCGCGCACCCCATCTCGGGTGCTCCACCCCACGGGTCCATGCGAGGTCTACGCATCGCCTTCCCCGTGCAGTCCATCTCGGGTGCTCCACCCACTAGTCCATGCGGGGTCCATGCGAGGTCCACGCATCGCCTTCACCACGCAACACATGCCGGGTGCGCCACCCCACGGGTCCATGCGAGGTCCACGCATCGCCTTCCCCGTGCAGTCCATCTTGGGTGCGCCCCCCACTAGTCAGAGAAGAAGGCTTTCTTTTTTCGAAGCGGCCCGCATTTGAATTTTTTACTGGCCCACTTTCGGCCAGCCCGGCCTATCTTCAAATTTAAAAAATTTAAAATATAAAAACAAAAATCTAATTTTAAGTATGGCAAGATCATAAAAATCGCACAATTTTAACGAAAGTTTTCATAATCGGGACCCTTGAGAGACGGCCCGCATCCAACAATCGAGCGGCCCGCAACCGGCCCGGGCTGACTTCAAACGGCCCCGGGCCGGCCTCTCACGGTAAGCCTTCTTCCCTGCCACTAGTCCATGCGGGGTCCATGCGAGGTCCACGCATCGCCTTCACCACGCACCCGGGGTCGGTCCAGGGTCGGTCCATGCACCACATGCTGCCTTAAAGCATGGCCATACGGGTCCATGCGAGGTCCCCCACGCCAGCGGCGAGGAATCCGTGGTGAGATTTCGATGAACACATGGACCCCACATGGACCGACGAAACACCGCATGGACCCATGGTGAAATGTCGCATGGACCGAGAAATCAGTGGTACCACGTTTGGGACCCACCCCGGACCGATAGGGATTTTTGGACCAATCTAGTGGTAAAAACCCGAAGGCTTCATCGACGGGTCCATGTGATCCATTTTTCACGGGTCCATGTGGGGTCCATGTGGTCCCTACGGGTCCATATGGGGTCCATGCGGGGTCCCTATTGGTCCCGGGACCGCATGGACCCGTCCTTATTTGGTAGGGGACGCCTCTGAGATGTGGTGTCCGATAAATCAATACATCTGACAAACAAGTCAACCTTAGAAGGTCGGATGAAGAGCTGATGATTTCTGCTGCGCTGAAAGAACTGGCTAATGAGAGCAGAGTGTCTCTATAAAGAGTAGAAACAATCATATGCACTGTATATTTTTGATGTGCACTACCGAAATGCCTCGTGATATAATAATCTCACAGAATAGGCATTGTTCAATGGCGGTATGATTAGATATGTAATGACCAATAAAGATAAGATTACCGGTATGGCTTATTCACCAGGCATGACTACCTCAAAGAGATGCCAATACACGGATACATTTCAAGAAATAAGAGCAATAGACTTATTATGTAGCCTTCAAAGGCCGCTAGCATTTATGCTGCATTGGTCAGCTCAGTGGCTTTGACCTAGGTGTTGTACTCAGGCCGTAGCCTGCATATTGCATTGAGTACTCTTGACACCTTTAATGATCCAATCAGATGATATGCATAAAATATCAAGAATGGTTGCCCTTTTTCGGTGATCATCGGTGGCAGAGGCTATAGTGCTTGCACCGAATCAATATACAATTCTAGTCTGGATACAGGCTAGACCAGATGTATACAAATGTCTAGGTCTTCAAAATCAAGCTCATATGTACGTCATGGCTGATGACCTTAGAAATGTTCGATACATATGTGTGTCAACTTCATGGAGCTCTGCATGGTTTGACTATATATAGTCACGATTACCAAAACAACAACGATGATGCAACTTACTTGTTTTTTATTTGTCTTTATTATTCATTGGATTTTTAGTTGTATTTCTAGCTTCTCATCTTCCCCCCCTCAAGGAAGTGTCAAATGCTAGGCGGTTGTCAGGCGCCATTTAGATACAACATAGGTCCGACCTCAGATGTGATGACGTGGTAGCTTACGATGAAGCTGGATAGCAGTTCTCGGGATGCAGCCCATTGCACCGAAGGTGCATCGCAGTTTTTGGGATGCAGCCCGAATTCACGTCATCAGCGTGGGTCACATAGTGCCCATGTATGTGCTGTACAAAATACAACACTACCCTAATATATGGCTTGCTATTACCATCATCGTATGCCATGGGATATCAAATATATAATCAGAGAGCATGGTAATATGTGTACTATGTTGTCAATATCGGAGGGACTGTGACCTCTTTAAACTCCTCATGACTATATGTATAATGGTGTTGTACTGATGTCAACACCTTCTCTCTGAGTGATTTATTGATTCCAGATGTGATGACGTGGCAACCAACCTTGTCCGCTCGCTCGTACCGGGGGTTGTATGGAATGTGTCCACGTCATCGGCACGGGTCATATTGTGTCCATGCATACGCGATCGTAGCGCAGGTCACAATACAGTGCCCGAGCATACGCGATTTTAGCGCAGGTCACATTGTGCCTTATACCATTACATCTGAGGAAATCTATTACTCATCTTTGTGAGTTTAGACAGCGTTGTACTGATTGCAACGCTTTTTCTGATGATTTATATATCACAGATTATACCAAATGTGATGATCAGTCCAGTGCAAAAATTTGTCACCGGAATGTGCAGGGATTGTGAATGATTGCAATCCAGCCGGAGGAATAATCTCAGCAGCTGTTCTGTACTAATGAATTCATCGGAGTTATACTCATTTCGACGATTCGAACCCTGTGTCATTGTCAGTGATGACAACTCATATGAATATACAGGGGATTCCTCAGAATGCTTTTATGTGATGTCAACATGAATATTATAAGGAGTTACGCCTGGAAGGTTTTGCATGGTGGTCACCCAACAGCTATCAGCTGTTATTCGGGTGCCACATCCTGCCTTCGGTACTGGGATTATATCAACCAGTCCTTCAGCGATGCACCTGTCCTTCCCACTCTTATGTATGGCTATAGTGCCAAACTGTATCAGGCGATATATATATATATATACATTATATAACTATCATCTTCTGATCCAATGATGTGCGATTAAGCATGGTATCAGGTTATATGTTATATATATAGTTCAGCATTCCTCCTTTACTCGAAAATGTAAACGCTGAGCAATAGTCAACTTATAGTCATTGGGATGTAGTTTCCCATCCGAGTTTACATTTTATTAGTGACGGTGGGTTTAACGTTGTACAGATTTCAACGTTACTTGTGGATGCAGTGGTCCTATCAAAAGCAATCCATCAGAAATCACCATATCGGTATCATCACACATTAATCCTGAATCTATACAAGTTATAAATAACTTCTCGGATATGTGTGTATATCTCATCAGCATTTCACTTCACTTCCCCCTTCGAGGAAGAGTGAACTTTTAGGCAGTTGTTAAGTGCCTTGAATATATTCCATTAGGCAGTATGCAACCTTATAGGAAGCAGCCTTACAGTCCTGGGGATGTTGCCCGAAAATATTAGTCATGATTGTGCTGATTTCAGCATGACTACAATGCCAAATACAGTGTAATTCACTAATATATTGTGGCATTTTAGGCTGTGTGGGTTACAGTGACCCTAATCGCCTGCATTGACTTTAGGGTGTTACAATGTATCAGTAACACTTAGATATATCAAAAATGAGTAGTATACATCTGTCTTTGAAGGAAAGAAGCAATATTGTACTCAGTACGTCACTGTTTATTATGTAAACTCTGAGGTGTGTGTTACACCCCTAGATGTTACACACAAGATATTTAGGGTGTTACACGAGATGTGAAATGTGGCATTATTTTTCCTGGGTACCTTAATAGGTATAAAATGGGATTCCGCGAAAAAATTGGATCCAAAATTTATTTTTAAAATCTTCCGCACAACATTTTCACCCATTTTTGCCATTTCGAGCTTATATATATATATATAAGTCTCAGTATATACTGTGATGTATACACCTTTCACAACTCTGTAAGATATCTCACTATCACACATGAAATCGAAATTGATCTTTTTCATGGTGTTTCTGTGAAGATATGTACATGGTCAATATCTGGGGTTTTACTGATTGAAACCCATGACCTAATATATATAGTATCATCAATAGTGACTTAAAGACACTAAGTGATATGTCAGATGATTTATTATTTACTTAGGCATATGGCAGTGCACTGGAAGGTTATCAAAATGATACCTCCAGATACTAAGTAAATCAGAGCAATGCTGGTATAATCAGAGCAATGCCTGTTTAGTAATCTCTATCAGCTACATCAGTGTCAAGATGAGTTCTGAATCTGTGAGATCTACTGAGATATGCATTGAAGTGTGATCAAGTTTCTGAATCAACTGTCAAATGCATAAGTAGGAGATGAAGTTGCTCCAGCGATATGTGAGAGTGGATGGACTGTGCTCAACAGTTACCAGCTGTTATAATGAGCACAGTATCCTGCCTTCGGGTCTGGAGATATCTCCATCCAGCCCTACAGCATGTTGTCTTATCCTGCTCCCATATCTATCGCCATCTCTGACATTCCACACGCACATGTGTTTGTGGAATGGTATCTATGCATTATACATGAGATATATATTGTCAATCACATTGATCATTAACACTTGCTGATTTAGTGTAATGTCAATATATCTAGAACATGTACTGACATAAATACTGGTGTAAGTACTGTGATAAGTACTGTCATGTATAGTTACTGTGTATACTATATGTTGTGTAAACATTGTGTACACTGTATGTTGTGTACACTGTATGTTGTGTACTTACTGATTGACTACACATCTGAAGTAAATTGATATAAGTTAAGTTAGGTTAACTTAATCATGCATGTGTGTCTGTATACCACTGGACAACATGTAACAAGCATGATATATATATCAATATATTTAGTATACTGTAATCTTGTACATCTCATCATGATGGATGATGAGTTACATGGTGGATTTTCACAAATAGCTCCGATGTATATCCAACCTCTGATTAACAGGAGAACAGCTGCCATATCTAAATCCTGTGATAGAGGACAGCTGAGCTAATTCCTGTCTTAACAATCGAGATTGGCATCTTACACTATTTGGGTTTTCAATATATAACACTGGACTTGCAAGATCTAGCATGTTACACATGTGAATTGCAAGATGTCACAGTAAATCATAGACATGTATAACAATAATGCACAGCCGCTATCGTGTTCAGGCTGTATATGTGCATGCCAAGCCGTTATCGTGATCAGGCTGGTTATTATAACAGTATGACAAGTTGGGTACAACATGTTACTGCTCGCGCACACAATCACAGTATGTCATGTTATAATGATGCTGCTCGCGCGCACAATCACTGTATGCTATGTGATATGTGATATGCGATATGTGATTTTTGTCACTCACTCACAATCATAGCATGTTGTTATATAACAGGCTGTCACTCGCACACTATCACAGCATGTATGTATATAACGATGATGATGGCCGCACACACGATCCCTGCACTGTACTGCATGGATGGGCCTTATTTTTGCATGCGTCAATCTGTACACTGCATGCGCCCATTTGGTGCGATTTACGAACATCGCGAGTCATTTTGCACACTGTATGTGTCGCGTGATACGAATTGCGAACATCGCACGTCAATCTGCATACTGCATCATGCGTCGCGCGGTACGAATTGCAAACATCGCACGTCATTCTGTATACTGCATGCGTCGCGCGGTACGAATTGCGAAGATCGCTGACGCAGTTGATGCTATCATGTACATTTCTGACGTAGTTGATGCGATCATGTACACTGATGCTCATTTTTCATGTACGCGCTTGATTCTCGCATATCGTACCATAACCTGCGATTATTGACAGTATACATGTACGATATTGATGTACGAATCGTACATTGTGCGCACACCTCGTCGCAGTATATTCTCTGCTGGAATGCTGCTGAATGCGATTATGGTCGCGCCGATGATATTATGCACAACTTTGCTGATCGCTGACGATGTATGTCGCTGGCGACGTATTGATGCAAAAGCTGTCGCGTATATGTTATGTTATGAGCGCGCTTTGGCATGAGCGCGCCAGGCGCGCTCATGATTAGCACAAGCGCGCCGATTAGCGCGCTTGTGCTAAACAGTTTCTGGCACAAGCGCGCCTGGCGCGCTCATACTAAAAATCGGCGCTCATGTGCGCGCGGCGCGCTCATAACGTAACATATATGCAGATGTGCTGATATTCGACAGTATGTGCGAACTCAGTCGCGCTGCATACAATACAATATATATATGTGTGTCAAGTCTGCTGCACACTTGTTCTCGTTCTTCGCCTGGGCGGCAGAATACCAATGTCACGGTTCTATACGAACAATATGTGTGACGCCGCTGTTATTGAACGGTAACAGCGAAACGCAATAGTTTGGTGGGATATGAGTGCAGCAGTCTGTAGACCATAAGTGCTTGCTTGAGCCCAATGCTCCTCATATACTCTAATGCTCTCACGCATCTCATGCGTTACCACCATCGGGTTGTGAACCCGAGAGCACTAGGCGAACTTGCCGCATCGGCTGGTCGATATAGCCATTGATGCTCGCATGCTGTTCAGTGCATGCTTGAAGCGAAGACGCGTCTTATCATGACACTTCGGTTCTTCAAGACTTGTCTTGCTTCGCCATCTCGATGCCATATGCTTGGCCTCTCGATGACAGATGTCACTCACCTTAGGTGGATGACAGACATTATGACTGAACATGTCATAGTCGACCGTACTGACAATACTTGACGACTGTATGTCATTATGACACATGCCATGCCATGACATGACATGTAAGACAGTTATGACAGTTATGACATGTATGACATGTATGACACATATGCCATCGGTCATATCCGACCCTGACAAATTCTTCTGTGTCTGGCTCATGAAATGAAATTGTGCCCACAGAAAACTCGTGCTGCGGTAAAAGGTCCTCCTCGATCGAGGGTTCCAAAACTCCGCCATAAGAGTCTAGCTGGAGACCTGTGTTCAGCGAAGAACCCTGTTCCAATCGAGAATCTGAAAATAACGGAGGGGCCAAGTGGCCATAATCCCTCTCTTCCTCTTCCAAACTGCCTTCAGAATCATCGAAATACCCAACAGGGTACTCCGATTCATCTTCCTCTTCACCAGAATCAAACTCCTCAAAAGTGCGTATCGCCCCAGAGCCCATATAGGGAGGCGTCACAGTAGGGGGCGCATGAATATAATGAACTTCGCGACGCACAAGAGGGGCCTGTGCGTGCGCGCTACTCGCCCCAGGGATACTAGGGGAGGGTCTAGTGGTGGTAACCTGAGAATGAACAGATCGAACACCCAAAATCGCGGGCTCATCGCCATGAACTCCCATCTCACAAAACGAAATTGCCGATTTCCCGGAACTCATGGTCTCCCGCCGGTCTGAGCACCACCTATCACTGTGCCACTGTCAGAGACAATAATCTGCAAAGTAATAGGAACGATGGAATCGCCGGAATGAGACTGGCCCCAGTCTCATTCCAGTCTCATTTTTTTGGGGTCATTTTTTTTTTGTGGAATTTACACACATTTGATGCACTTAAACAAAAAATAACATTGTCGAATGCAAATTTTGAGAAATTTGATGTTTTTTCGACGATTTAGTGTGTTTTTCTGCCACGCGAACTCAGAAAAATCACCAAAAATACGATTCTCGACGAAAAATCCCCAAAACTTTTTCAAGTATGAATTTCCAATATACTTTACATATGCTTGATGCATAACAATAAGAACTCCTTGGAAAACAACGGATTTTTTCAATTTCGACCACCCTAAGATGGGGAAATATCATTACGGGGCCAGTCGTATGGGAAATAACCCTGGAAATTGGGTGGTAAACTATATTGCAGGAGTTTAAAGCACAGTTGTTACGTTATTTTGATGGGTTTGAACTTGGTTACAAGTCCACAATCGCAAGTTGCACACAGGAATAGTTGGATGCATAATTTTGGTGACCGTTTTGGTCATTTTACCCCTCAAACCCTGAAAACCCTGAGCGCTGGAATTGTCCATGTGAAGTTAAGCAACATACTCAAGAGTTACACGGCGCGTTGTCACCGTTTCGAGTTTGTATTTCCTTATATCATACAAAGAAACCGCTCTAGCGAGCTGGGATTGAAACAGTATACACATGGTAGGAAGATCTGTAAAAAGAAGGACGCCATGTTCAGGGTAAACAAACTTGTAAAACAGATTCTACTCAGAGAACAGGTTGTCGGCAATAGTCTTTAAAAGCTCTTCCTTTTCAGGACCTGAAGGCATACCGCCCTCGGGCGGACAGATGCGCTCATCCCAGCAAGTCAGCATTTCCGCAGGGTTGAAGGGATGCCACGCCCTGTGCCGAACTCCTCCGCGCCTGAAAGCGTCTGCGGTAAACAGCAAGTCCGTGTTCTTGAAAGTGCGCAGCTTGCGCTTGGAGCCCGGCATAAGGTTCGCAGCGCGTGGAATCCAGAACTGCCAGTGTACCAAACGTTTCTCCGAATCCAAGTCCAAGACCTCAACATAGTGCATGGGAAGTGAAACCTTCCCACGTGCAAGTGGAACCGTAAACCAGCACTCGTCGGCGGGGTTGTTTTCACCTGCAGCGGTGACAGCAAACGTTTTTGGAACTGCAGTTATCATTTCGAAGGTGTAGTCTGCCGGGAGGAAACGAGCCACAGCACGTTGCGCCAACGGCATGTCGTCCTCGTCTGATGAGTCCGACTTCACAGAAACTGCTGGAGCAGTTACGGGCCTTGCTGCTCGCTGAAGTAAAGGCATGTCGTCATACGAGTCCGACTCACTCTTCTCGGGCGATTCCTGAAATAGACAGCGGCCATTGTTGGCAGAACGTGTCCTGGCCTTCCGTTGAGGAGGGGAAAAGGTGGGAGACGCTGTCGTAGGGGGAGAACCTCGTGGTCGTTTAGGATCACCTGCTTCCGCCTGCCCAACTTTGCGAGTCTTGACACTGTCTTGGACAGGGGAGGAAGGAGGGGACGATGGGTATACACGCTTAATGCCAGAGGCAGCATTAGCGCGCATGACGGCACCTCTCCCAACTGCAGCTTGACTGTTGGGGACAGTTGATCTCCCCCCACGTCCTTTTCCACGACCTTTCCTTGCACCTGCTTCAGCAACTGTTGCTTGACTGTCGGGGCCAGTTGATCTCCCCCCACGTCCTTGGCCTCGACCTTTCCACACCTGCTTCAGCAAGCCCAGACTTGACCGTCGGGACCAGTTGTTCTCCCCCACGTCCCTTGCCTCGACCTTTCCCTGCACCTGCTTCAGCAACTGCAGCTTGACCGTCGGGGCCAGTTGTTCTCCCCCCACGTCCCTTGCCTCGACCTCCACCTCCGTTGTCGTCGGAAACCGGTCTCGCGCTTCCTGCATTTGAACGCTGACCGCGACGCCCCTTTTCCTGATGTTCCTTGCGCGCTGCGGCGGTCGCATTGAACAAACGTGTGGCCAACTCTGCAGCCAGCCCCGCACCGTCGAGCCCCATATGCTCCAACACCGCCTTAAGCTCGCCCTTATTGTACCTGAATAATAAGGAACAGAATGAGGATAGCTTTAGTCAGTCAATGGGCAGCGTGCTTGATGGCGGTTCATATCATGTACTAATTAAAGGAAGTGACTATTGTAGAACTCACCAGAAAGAAATATCTTCAACTCGACGTGCTTCTTGCTCACATCTTTTCGTTATTTTGGGAATGTCCACTGGCAGATCCTTGACCATCACATTTCTGCCGTCTGCAATGGTCTCCAACTCTGGTTGAGGTGCAGTTGTTGCGGGGTCGGAGGCCTCGGTCGTGTTCTGGTGCCAAGCGTTGCTCAGCAGCAACTTCAAGTCCAAGGGTTGCTGCTTATCAAACTTCGGGCCCTTCCAGGTGTCGTAGTCGGAAGCTTTCTGTGGTAAAGGAAAATACCCACATAGATGTTCTTGTTGCTCATGAGAGATACGGTCGACACCATGATCACATAGCCGCTGAAACGCATTCAGGGTGGCTGCCTCCTCCTTCGCTGGAAGCGGCTGCACTTCCTGCAAGGGTGGAGAGCTGTCAATGTCGGGATAGCTGTTCATTACTTCCAGACCTTTGGTCAAGTCCTCGTCTACGCCTTTGGGAAGACATGGCTTAATATGGTCCCCCCCTTTGTACTTCATGCGAACTACGCCATGCTCGTCTTTTTGGAATTCCACGTAATGCACGTCGCGCACCATACCTCCATATCCCGTGAGGTCCCAGTTCAGATGCGGCTTCAACCACTTTTTGAAGTCCAGCTGCTGACCCTGAACTTGTACCTTCTTCAAGAACTTATTTACCGGCCACGATACAAGCCAGCTGATATAGTCTTCGAGTAAGATGAGCCATCGGCCTGCTTTTGTAGCGTCCTTACCGAATATGTACATCTTCATCAAACCGAACCAGCCATCAACATCGTTGTGGGTGTGTCCAACCATCAGGCGATGCAACACGAGGTTGTGGTAGATGCCAAAATGAACCAGCAGGGCGCAAAAGCCGAACGTGTAGCGATTCCAGTTTTCAGAGCCTCCGTCAACTTGAAGATGCAACGTCTTCCTGAAGAATCGTTTGCCACTATGCCCAAAAGCCAGGAGCACAAGCAGGTTGGTGAAGGAAGTCAGCATCATGTTCGCGCCTTTGGGTTGGCTCCAAGGAAAACTCAGATTGAAGAGCAACATGCAACCATGGAATATAGTGAGCTGCAGATGCAAGTTGAAGAAATTCTGTTTCTTCTCGTTGATGTGTTTCACTTGATGAGGGGCGTGAGGCACCACGGTATTCTTGTTTGCCGCCCCGTCAAGGGCGATGGAGTCGATCTCCCCAAGAGGATCAGCGCTTTCTCTCCTGCGTGCATCGTAGCAGTTGCGTTGATACTTGTGCGTCTCGCTGTGTGATTCCTTCAGGTTAGTTAACTCCTTCCAAGCGTCATGGTCTGGGTCGGAAGCCTGCAACTTAGCCCAACGCGCGTCAAGGTTGTCGCAGATCGAACACATGCCTGACACTTCGACCTTCTTCCGAATACGGATTTTCAGTTCGTTCTTGACCAAGTGCCTGCAGTATTTCCGGAAGGTCTTATTCACGACAAGGACCGGTTCCGCCACCAGGCGTCGGTAATTAATATACTCGACGTCGTAATCCAGCGGCTTGATCTGTAGCGACCCATTGGTTGGCATGTCTTGTGGAAGACCTTTTAACATGTGAACCATAGCCCAGTCCTTAAAAGCGTCGTAACAAGGACCGAACGGCGTTTTGGGGATCTTTTTCTCTTGAAAAACCGTCGTCTTCGGAATCATGCCACCCATTGCTAGGGCAGCCTTCTGATACCGAAAGAATGTAGCACGTGGCAAGCCCCATAAGTTGCGGAAAGTGACTGCGCATACCCTCTTGTCACCGAAGTTGAACGGGGTGCTGATACAAGGGATGCAACGCTCTCCTGTTTTGGAGTCCCGCACGACTGCATCAGCAATAGTGGAAGTCAGCACAGAAGTGAGCTCTCTCTGAGATAGAAGATTCTTATGATTATAGTTTCTTTCGTAGGAAGCGTACGCAAACTGACGATCGCATCTCTCAGAGCATCCGCATGAATATTCAGCCGAGCAAAACGTGGCGATATTGTTTCGCTGTTTTTTGTCAAGCTGCTTTCTGGAGGGTCTCTTTTTGCGGGACTCCATGTTTTGAGCAGAACAAAAAATACTTACCTGAGTCGGGTAATAAAACCGCTTTAGGTGTGTCTGTTTCGTGACATTGGTGACGAATTCTTCAGGAATTCTTTCAGGGCCCCAGAGCCCTTGACGAATTCTGAGAATTCGTCGAGGGCCCTCGACGAATTCTCAGAATTTGTCACGGGCGCTTAGGCCCCGCTCGACGAATTCTCAGAATTCGTCACGGGCGCTGGGGCCCCGCTCGACGAATTCTCAGAATTCGTCACGGGCGCTGATGCCCCGCTCGACGAATTCTCAGAATTCGTCACGAGCGCTGGGGCCCCGCGTGACGAATTCTCAGAATTCGTCACGGGCGCTGGGGCCCCGCTCGACGAATTCTCAGAATTCGTCACGGGCGCTGGGCCCCGCTCGACGAATTCTCAGAATTCGTCACGGGCGCTGATGCCCCGCTCGACGAATTCTCAGAATTCGTCACGGGCGCTGGGGCCCCGCTCGACGAATTCTCAGAATTCGTCACGGGCGCTGGGGCCCCGCTCGACGAATTCTCAGAATTCGTCACGGGCGCTGGGGCCCCGCTCGACGAATTCTCAGAATTCGTCACGGGCGCTGGGGCCCCGCTCGACGAATTCTCAGAATTCGTCGAGGACTTTGGTAGATTGTTACCACCTTGACACAATCTTGCGGTTTGTCGTCACCGGTGCCCAGGTAGTTTTTAAACAATTTACTGTCTGGGTACCGGTGACGAAAAACCGCAAGATTTCACTTTATATTCTGCACTTTCGTGTTCAACAATAATGGGTTTAACTTCCGGACAAGAACTGTTGGATGGGGCCCTTCCCGAATTGGAGAAGATATTAGGTGCAGGTCAGCTCAAAAACGAGGGCAAGTGTGTCGTTCCTTATGACTATGCGGCAGATGTGAGCGAGATTCTTCTAACATGGGATAACTACGAATTAAAAGGCCCCTTGTGGAAACACATTCTAGAGAAGAAGCTTTTTACAGATGACTCATTTTTAAGGGTATCTGAAAAAATGGAGGAATATTTTGTTGCTCCTGGTGGTGATGCCTCTCCCAGCCCCGCAAAAAAAGCACGCGATCCTCCGGTTACACCAGCAGAAGCACATGCGGCGCAAAACCTCGCAGAAGAGATGAATGCCGCAACGGATTTGTTGCCTTACGAGGAGGATGGCAACCCCTTGGATCAGTTGCAGGTCCACGCTGAAAGAGATGCGTTCAGCCTGGACCTTGTTTCGCTGGGTCTGATCACCTGCCAGGAGCTGGTAAAGGTCACGGCCGATGGGTGGGAGTACGTGCTTTTGGGGCAGTGCTTGGACCAGGGCGGTCTGAAGGATGGGGACGGCAAGCCCGTAGTCATACATGCAGACTTCGGACTGGATAATGCCTGTGGGAAAGAGCTCCTGCTGAAATGCTTGGAGCACGGGTCCAAATATAATATTTTTGAAAGCAAACTATACAAGGCGGACGAAAAAAACATCGTCAGAAATATGCTGACGTTGTGCCAGGAGCGGTACGGGCCCCAACCCGGGGAGGAGGACACACGCGTCATCGTGGACACACCCCACCAGGCCCACGAGGATGACGACGCCGTCTTGGAGCAGCCTAGGTCGAAGGCAAGGAAGGGTAGAAAATTGTTTCTACTTGAGTTTGAGGAGGTCAACAGCCTAGGGATGCCTCTGTTAGTGGGACTGGCGTGGCTCAAGCAGATCTGGACGCCTCCTGCGTCCGAGCATGCGGTTGCGGAACGCGTGGTGATCTTCAACCTACGAAAACCAGGCAATCCAGGTGTTTTCCTCACCTTTGGGGATGCCATCGCGTACCTCACCTGCCAGCACGGGGACGTGAAGGACATCACCTTCGTGTTCCGTGAGGATGAAAATGTTCGAGCAGCGGTCGACTTTCAAGTCGTACGGGGTCCATCTGCGGATGACCCCGAATATCTTTCCTTCGACGAGATGGCGCAGGAAGATAGTTTGAACGTGCATCGTACCAACGTCAAGCACCTACGAACGGAGTTGGTGCCGCGTATGGTAAACGGGAAACAGCCGGTAAGCGACCGGCCTGCCTTTGAAAACCACTTTGTTTGCATTTATTTGGCCTGTAACTTTACTTTATTTCGAAATGGTGGCTTCTACAGGTGTACGTCTACCTCGAGGCGCAGTTCACCCGGGAGAAGAAACTTACGTATCGCATGCCCTTGGTACAGGGCATGCAAGTAGGAACAGTGATGGACTTGGGGAACGAGGCTGGTGTTGATCTAGACGGCGCCACAACCCGGTTCGTTGGCGCCAACTTGAGCCAAGGCAGCTCGGGTCAGTGGCATGCTACTTTGTTGAGCGAGAAGCATTCCGGGAACACGGCCGAATACGTCATGTTTCAAACCCCTCTCCTTCAGAACCGACATGTCACGCTCACGCGGGAGGAGCACTTTTGCGACAGATACCCGTTTCTTCAGCTGCAGAGCAATAAGGTCTACGCCCACGACATCCGCCTGCCCGAATATGCAGACGGCGACACCGAAACGTTACCCACGAAGCTGCCCTTTGCCGATGGGGAATTAGCCGAGGAGGCCGAGAGGTATCAAGGCTTTAAGCAGGTATTGGCTTTTGCCTGGGAAAAGATCGCGGCCGAGGAGCAGAGGCGCTCGGAGCAGCCAGGTGGGGCGAGGACAGCGGCAAAGGTTGGCGACACCAACTACTGGACTCTCGCCTCCTCCAACTTCTCAGCGGGGCTCACCTTCCGTTTGGTGGGGACGGTGACGGCATATGTCATGTCAAGTGGTGCACCGATGCAGCTCTCGGACAGTACTCCTTACGCGAAGCAGAAAGTACCCGGCAACCATGCTGGTGAAGGTAGCAAGAACTCGAAGGGGAGTCGGAAAGCAGTTTCCAAGGCCAAGGTTGGCGAGGCCAAGGGGAAGGGTGCATGCGGAGCTGTTGGCGAGGCCAAGGGGAAGGGTGCAAGCGGAGCTGTTGACGATGATTTGGGCAGTGGCACGAGGAAACGAAAGCTGTCATCGCCACCAAAGCCAGCAGCAGATACCAAAAGGAAACGGACTACCTCTCGTCGGCCGCCGGTGACCTTACGGCAAAATCTGGACCTTACGGACAGCGAAAAGACCAACGAGCCTGAGGTGGACCTTGAAGAAGTACTGCACGGTTCCTTTGGGGTGCAAAACGAAGTGCAGGAGCCTTCTCAGAGCTTCGTTCAAGAAAGCCAGTCTGAGGAAGAGGATGACCTCCCAAAGCGGCGAGACAGACCTCTTTCCAAAAAGGAGAAGGTCCAGGACATGGTACTTATGGCCCCCTTTTCCCCATTTTGTTTTGTTGATTAAGTTATGACCAGACTGTTGACTGACAAACCTGCACATGCTCACAGGACGCCAAGATGAAGAAGTACATGGCGGACCTGTTCTTGAGGCTGACGTCCGAAAGCGTGCGGAACGCTAATGCCAGCAACACCGACTCCGACGCCGACAGACAAAACCTTGAAGAGTTGAAACGTGCTCGTGACCAGTCCGAGATTGAGGTTTTCAACCTTGCCAAGGAAAACGAGCGCCTTCAGAAGGCTCTGGAGGAGTCGAAGTTGGAGGGTAAGAAAGCCTTGGAGGAGCAGGGGAAGCAAGCAAGGCTTCGGGAGCAGGAATTGCGCAAAGACCAGGACGAGCGCAACCAGGAGGCCAAGGAGCTCCAAGCAGCGCTGTTGCAAAGGCAAGAGGCCATTGAGAACAAGCACCTGCAGCATCAGGTGCAGCTGACGGACAAACACGTCGTTGCTCAGCAGCAACTCTCCGAGGCTTCCAACAAGACGATGGACACGTTCAAAAACGCCCTCAACGAACAGTCACAGAAAGCCATCCAGGATCTGAAGGAGCAGATGGCCATCGAACGGGAAAGCCATAAGAACAGCGAGAGGTACACCCAGGAGATCGCCATGCAGCTCATCTCGGTAAGGTTTCCTTTTTTTTTAGAATATAACGTTTTTTTATTGTTTTGTTTTCTTCTATTCATGTCCCTCGCAGTTCCGAAACCTGGCACACTACTGACCATCTCTAATGGGGCTTTTCGCAGGCTTTGATGCCCGGAGGCCAAGCTGGCCCTCTCCGAGGTCTTCAGGGCTCATCGCAGCAGCCGATGCCCATGGCGTTGGACGCCCAAGGTACACCAGGAGTGCCTGTGGGACAGCCAAGGCTGGTACCTGACAGGCAAAGAGCGGCCGGGGCAGAGGCACAGAAGCTCCTCATTGCTTTGAAGGAGCAGAGCACACCCGCCGCCCTCGAGGCAAGCATCAGGTTGGAGGAGCTTAAAGACCTTGCTTCCTTCCAGGCGGAGTCGGGCAGCACCGCCGACGCACTGTATGCACAGGCGGTGGTGCGGATGTACAGCGCTCTTATGGGGGAAGCACCAGCGCCCATCTCTTAGGCTAGCCTGCACTCAAACCCTGAGTAATGCTCGTGCGTGTAAATAGTAACTGTGAATATGATTCAATCCCACGTATTGTGTGTGGTGTTTTTTTGGTTCTTGACCATATTTGAAACTTGTGAACAGTAGGGATACTTTGCATTTTCATCATTCATCACAGTTCAAGGCATGACTTGCACTCCCGCTTCAAACCCTAAGCCATTTCAGCTGAACTGGCTAAAAATGAGCCATCCCGCAGCTGTGGAGCACTGCCCTATGAAGTTTTTTTATGTCTTTTGTTTTGAACATTCTTAATTAAGATAAGTTTGAGCCTACAACACCGTTATCCCGTGTTATAGTCAATTTTCACTTATTTTCGGTGTGTCGCGGCTTCACGTGACACAAAAATACCCCCAAAAACATTCTAAGCTAGGAGTATGCATGGTCTTTTCATAAATTTTCAACTTACCTTGTTATTATATCATATTTTCAACTTCAAAATATGTGAGTATCGCAATAATCTTGTCTTTTAAACAAATTTCAGATATCCCAACTTTTCAGCCTTCGTGGAGTGTTTTTGGCTGTTTTTCGGCTGTAAAATCAAAATTTCTTAACAAAGTTCGTTTTTTATCATGGATCCCACATCAATATGGCCCCTGGAACCAAAATTCCGCAAAAAAATACCCTGTCTCATTTGAGTCTCATTCGCCGGTTCCAGTCTCATTTCGGCGATTCCATCGTTTAGGGGAAACAGCCGCCGATGATTCCGTCAGAAAATTTGTGCCTCGAAAATGCGAAAGGGCGCGTGCCATAGAGGAAACGAGCGCGACAGTGCGCGAGCGGTTCAGCGAGTCGAGGGGACGCACGATTAAATGCAGATATTACTACATTTTCAGTGCACGGTTCAGATGAATGAGAATATAGTTCCGAATTTCGCCCGTCTAATGAATCACGTAATGTATCCAAGACGTGAATGATGTTGCGCCACATCGGCTATAGAGTTGGACGTTGGACCTTTCCAGGCTCGTATGACCAGTAATAATCACGAAAAGAGAATATTTAAGGGGGGCTTAATGCGGCGGGCTCTCGTACTTACCGGTTTTCGAGCGATGTCAGCCGTGAAAAATATTTTAATCGAACTGCCATATTCATCTGCGCTGGATTTCTCTTGCCATGTCAGTTGTGTCGGGAAAACGGTAGTTCCCAAATATAAATTATATACAAAAACGTCATAAATAATTCAGAATACCCAGCGCATTACGCGTTACAGCAGTGTGACTTTTATGAACCACTTTGGTGAGCCACTTTGGTGAGCCACTTTGGTGAGCCACTTTGGTGAGCCACTTTGGTGAGGCCTTCACCAAACTGGTTCACAAGTCCCGAGTGGGGGGAATTTTGGAAAATATCATTCTTGAAAGGCGGAATAATTTTTGAGGCAGATCTGTATTCCAGAATTAAGAATTCAAATTTGTATTCTAGGATTGTCACTTTTCTATTCCAACCAAATTGTACACCCGAGGTTCGCCAACTTGCTATCAATGGAAGCTAGAAGAGCTGTGAGCTCATCGCTCGAAGAAATCTGAGTAAATTCCATAAGAGAAATTGAAAACCAATAAGAAATCAACTCAAGAAAACCGTAGAGCACCACCTCGTCGTAACTGCCTAAAGCCGAAACCAACTGAGTCCAAGCGAGAGACGGGAATTAGATTCCTAGTGCCCCGCCCAAGAGGGAAGGGCACGCTCAATGTAAAGATAGAGCACCAATGAAATAAAATGCAACGCCAAAAATCAGTTCACGCAAGCGTGAGAGGGTCCATAACCTGCTAGAAACCGCAAGCAGGCAGTGCGGAACCGCTTGCCGACGGTGAACAAACGGATCACTAGACTCGGATAATAGACAATATATGCTGAGTCAAGGTCACTAGCTGTACACCGAGAATGGTACACTGGATATGACACCTGACTGTACGAACTAGTCAGGCTGTCATTTCCGGCAATGTCTTCTTGAACTCATAAGAGTTGAGAAGACACTCCGACGTTCCATCGATGGTCATCCGGCCTCTCTTCGGGACATCTTCTCAACTCTTCTGCGTGTCATCTGTGCGTCTTATAATGTCTACCTCAATTTGATCAAATGGAGGTAGACATTACTATAAGACGTGCGGAAGACATGCAAAAGAGTTGAGAAGATGTCTAGAAGAGAGGCCGGATGACCATCGGTGGAACGTCGGAGTGTCTTCTCAACTCTTCTGGGTTCAAGCAGACATGTCTTCCTCAGAGAGGGCTACAAGATGTAACAAAATATTTGGGGTATCTTCCGTTTGTTTGTTTTTTGGTTTCTTAACGGCTCTTTTTTTTTTTTTTCTTTTTTTTTCCCTTCTTTTTTTGAAAAAAAAACTTGAAAATCGAGAAAAACAAAAAACAACATATGAGGTGCGCAATGACAATATTGGGTATAACTGTATGGTGAAGGTATAAATGCAGGGGAAAAAACAAGTGGTTTGTTCGGGAGAGGGGCAAACATACAAAGTTACTAAGTTTAAACGGCCGACGAATTTGGTTGAAGAAGCTGCTCTTGTTTTAGAGCACCATCCCTCCTAGCAACGGTCGAACAGTCGATCACGCGCGCATGTCGCGTGAGACGTGGTGACCGCACGATAGCAAACCCGGAAAATCTACCTGCGCTGCGCTGCGCTGCGCTGCGCTGCGCTGCGCTGCGCTGGTGTGGTCGCGCTCGCGGTCGTGGTCAGGCGTCATCGTCAGCTAGCATCGCTTCGCATAGCATCGCATCCCATCGTCAGGCCTAGCGCAGGGGAGTGAGCACCGCACCGCACATGCCCGTTCGAGTTTGAATTTCATTAAACGTTGAAGTGAAATTTGCATCGCCTACACCACTTCTACACCTGCATCATATTCATTCTTGCTCAACTCAAGTTCGCCGCAGCCTCATTTTCTGCGGACTGCTGCTGGGTGGAGTGGTATTTTTAGAATAATCCGTCTTACAAGAAAACCTTGCACAACGTTGTATTTTCACAGTGACTGCGAGTGCTTTTCGTGCCTTGGTTTTTTACGCGCACTTCGGTGTGCTTAGCGTCGAATTGAGGTGTGAACGATAATTGTGTTCTCGCTCGTCCTTTGGACGAGCTGATGTTGGTTCAACTCCAACTCACACCACCAGGCCTTTTTTATTTTCCTTGGATACTCGTGTCTTTCGTCTCGTACTAATTTTGCGCTTTACTAACCTTTGGTTTTGAGTTGCGCTTTGTTTTTCAGATCGGCTGAAAATGACCTAGTCCAAAAGGCAAATTTTCAGCACCACGAGTAAAGGTATTTGCTCTATCATCCCTTGGTGGCGCACCTAGGAAAAACTGCCTTTATGCGTTGTGTGTTTTTCGCTTTACTAACCTTTGGTTTTGAGTTGCGCTTTGTTTTTCAAATCGGCTGAAATTTGAGCAAGTGGGAAAAGCGCATCGCCCATTCTTGATGTCAGTAGTACCCGTGTCATCGTCGTTATCAGAATCTGGCAGCTTCTCCTTCGGTACTCCAGGCCACAGCACCTGCACCCGAATCGTCACTGTTCGTAGGCGTTGATTGCTTCGGACGACCAGCGTATGGAATTCCGCGATACTCGTCAGTCGCAGTCGCATACTTCCAGCGAGCATTGCTGATCGGTAATGAGAATGGCGCTTCGGGCTCCTTCGCTCGAGTGGCGTCTTCCAGAAACCAGCCACCACCCCTCCTACGCTCCCAGCGGCGTAGCGCTCCAGAAGCCATGACAATAATACTATTATGCCAACAATACTCGGCTCCTTCTCGGTCCCCATAGTACACAGTCAATGGCTCTGGGGTCCCGTTCGGTACCCATTTCCATTGAGCTGCCCCGTCGTACAGAAGTACAACCTGCCAATTGTACGGCTGAGGTGCACCACTGACCCCCGGCACACAGTCAACATTTTCTTCTCCCTCCCCCCTTTTCCCCTGCTCCCCCAGCGGGCCTTTCTCGGACTTGGGATGTTTCCCCCTTATGACGGGGGGGGAGTTGTGACAGGAGTGACGAGTGAATTATGACGGACTGTTCCAATGGAAGAATGGAAGAGTGACACTAAAAAACGCCATGACGATCGTGAAAGAAGAGCAACCAAAGTATGACGGACAGAGCAATGGTGCTACCAATTACGGTCGCACCCTTACCAATTGTACACAATATGAATGGTCAAATGGCTTCACGTGAGAATGTGCTACGAACTAACATGGGGAAATGTACGATGAACGGTATCAGAACGAAAGATTAAGAAATGCAGTGACGCGTTGTTGGCGAAACGCGTTCACTTACATACGATCGTTGTCAGCGAGAGCTTGCATTACAGGTAAACAGGCCCACAATACATTTCAGTGTCGGCTACATTTCGTTCGTTCTTGTAACACATAAAGTTCGTGATGTGCTAGATCCGGAATATAAAGTTGCTCTGCTAGATCTAGAACATACGTAACGTTTGCCATTCATGCCGCCATACCGTGTCCAACATATCATCCGGCATAAAGGCAGATAGCGCCAGTCACCTGCGTCACGGTCACTATCCGACAATTAAGAGATCACAAAGTGAGTACGAGCATGTGTGGAGTGGGGTTAAAGCACTCACAATGCAAAACAGGAGCACTGATCGTTGGAGGTCGCTGTTATTATGTCAGCACCTTCAGTGCGTCGGCTGGGAGGAGTGTATGATATCTTCATGTCCCACCTCCCCAACAATTCATGTAGAGCGTTGTCATTGCATTTATTAAAAGGATCTATTCACACATATACAGTATTTGTTTAGATGACGAGGCGGCTAAGCTACACCCAGTAATCTATCACACCACATTGAACAACAAGTTCTGTTCCTCTCTGCCTCTTAGCATTTAAATCAAAGCATAGAGAAGCCCTTCTCATGTGGTTCTATGCATATTGTCTGTAAATTCGACTTCCGTTCTGAATCAGTCTGCAAATCTGCAGCACCAACAAAACCGCCCATATACCTGGCAGCGCCATTTCCATGTGCTGTGCAGCCGTGAGCAGCCCAGCCACTAGTGGCAGATTGATAATCTGCACAGCAGATGCATAAAGCATATCCCCTGAAGCGAAGATCAAGCCATCTGTGACACATACCAGAGTGTATAACCTGTTTTCCAGCACATACCATCAGTGCTCAAAAGTTAAGAGGAGGATGGAAGGTTGCGCTAGGAAAAACAAAAATAAAATACTTGACGTGGAGGTGGTGAACGTACCCACAGACTGCCCCGAGTAACGGGGACAAGAAACTCACAGTAGAGGACACCAAGACGTCAGAGGTGAAGATGGTGGGCGCCTTGGCAACGAGCAGTGCGCAACCCGCGGAGAGAATGGCGCCCAGAGAAAGGGCAACCGTCAGCAGCAGGCGCCCAGTGTGTTTGGTAAACGCCGTTTCTTCGGCGCTGCTTGTCCCACCACGGACTCGTGCGGCGGTGCTTGCAAGGAAGGTCTGAGCACATTGAGAGAGCGGCTCGGGGCAGAACTGCGCGACCGTCAGCACCCCCACGAGTACCTGATGCGCCGCAATGGGGATTGTTCCCAAAGCAGCCGCCTTGGTTGTCATGAGACTGAGTGACGTCATAACGCACACGCTTCTCAGAGTCAACACGCCTCCGGTGCTCACAAACGGCTTGATGTCTGACCATGAAGGAAGCCTGCGGTAGAAGAACGAGGCTCAACAGGGGAAACATATGAAATATTCCTCCTTATCTCAGCCGTGGGAGCAGGATGTGTACCAGATTGACACGCACACACCAGGGCGTGGGCACATCCTGAAGAAGTCTCCGAGGGCACCGAGCGAGAAAGCATGTGCAGAGCAGGATTTTGAGGACTCACCTGAAAGCAAGGTTGATATTCCGAGAAAGCACGAACAGATACACCGCGGCTGCCAAAACTTGCGCGCCGACGGTTGCCACAGCCGCACCAAATATCCCCGCCTGAAGAGAAAATGGGCCGGGCAGTCAGGTCAGGGTTGACAAGTTGCCTCAAGTGACGTCAGTTCAGCGCGGCTGATCAATACAGCAGAAATACTCAGCAGGGTTTGCGGTGCCCGCGGGAGCAGCTTACCTTCGGAGGGCCGAGCACAAGGTATAAATCAACCACAAGGTTGAAAACGCCTGAAATGCCGGCAACTTTTAAAGGAGTTGCGCTATCTCTTCGTCCGAGGCAAGACGAGAATCCAACGAAGCTGATCAGCATCGCTGGTAGGCCAAGTGCTCTTACAACCAGATATTCTGCTGCAGGCTTCATGAGTTCGGTTGAGGTATTTAGCAACTGCAGAATCTGCGTTTGGAACGTCAATAGCACACCAGACGCCAATACGCCGCATACCACCGCAAGCAAAAGTGCAAGGGAAACCACCCTGTTCACCAAGGAGCAAACAACGGCAACCCGACAGAGTGAGAGCAGGCTCCTGCAGCGTGTGAGTATGATACAATTGCTAACCACACGCACCAAAAACGAAAACTTACACTACGTGCAAGGCCAAACGGCGGAACTATTACACGTTGGGCATACCCGGACCTCACCTTGATACTTGTGCTGGCTTGCCTTGGTCGTGGGCACGAGCAACCATACCCGTCGTAGCTGTGCCAAGGAAAGAAAAAACCATAGCCGCGAAGCCGAAAACGGTGGTATTCGGCCCAAGAGCAGCGAGATGTACACTGCTGATCTGTCCAACGCAAGCTGCCGGAACGTAACGATGCAGTTAGTGAAAAAGTCAATAAACCAAGTGTAGTGGGAACAGTTTTCGGTCGAAAGTTCAGATGAGAGACGAAAAATACACGCTCCTCTACCTGTATCAATCAAGCTCATCACTGGATCTGCAAGCACTGCACCGAGTGCTGGAACAGCGAAAGCGATTATCTGCGAGAAGGTAACAGGAGTCAAGACAGGCTCCGTGGGATCGGATTCACGTGGCGGAACGCCACTATCTCCCAATCCCTGAGGGGTTTTGCCGCTGTGAGTGTCGCTCGAGACTCGTTTACGCTGCACGAGTTTGCCTCTTTCAACGCTCCCATCACCTCCGACATGACCCGAACCTGCGGAAAGAATGAAGCTCAACTTCGCGAAATCAAGGAGGTAGTCTGCCGCAGAATGGAAAGAGAAAAAGACGAACGACTAGGTGTGTTTTAGCACAAGATAATACAGCGAGCGATCAGAACAGCGTCACAGGCAGGTTCAAAAGGTTAAGGTACAAAGCAGCCATACGGCAGGAACGTACCAAGCCTTGCAAGGTTTTGACCATGCTCGGTGCTAGCAAATTTCGAGACGTCTTCGGGGCATGCTATCCGGCGGTCAAGACCAACACCCGGACAGAGAAGCATTTCTGCAGTGTATCCTAACTCGTCAATGGTTCCTTCAAGCGTTTCTTGGGGAGTCTCAGTTTCCTGCTCATAGAAATCTGAGAGAGGAAGAGGCCCATCTGCAATCAATGTTTCTCCTCTGTTGGAATTCTCCGTTGTAAAGTCTTCAGTGGAGTTCACATCAAATTTCCCCGAACTTGGAAATTCTACTCCCCTTTCATCCATCGTCTTTGAGCTCGGTGGGCATACATTCACACTAGCATTTCCTTCACTTGCGGCATCTGAAAACGATCCCGTGCTCGAAGCTTTGGGAAGGGCATTGAATGACTGATAAGCAGATGACATTTTCGTTCCCCTTTGACCAAGCCAATGTCGTATTCGCAAAGTTCAAATCTCTAAAAGTTATGGCGTCCACAGACGTTTAGAGTTGTATTTCGGCAAGCTCTCCAGCTTAAGAACGAAGTTGGAGCTAAGCTTTGGTGCTATACTTTTACGTATAGCTTCGGAGTGGCCGGCTATTGCCTTTTACTGGCTGCTATGCACCTTGAATCTTTAGCGCACGGGATTTCTTCGTATTCTCGCCGAAGTTGTGCAGGGTAGTGGTGGTAAGATTCCGCAGTGTAGTGCTGAATTGTAATATGTTCTCTGAGGTACCGATGAACTCTTGAACTGCTCAACTGATGCTCTCAACTCTGCCCTCTCGTCTGTTCGTGTTGTCTTCTCTTTATCTTTCAGCTCAAAATGATTCAGATTCGAGATTGTTCAGCTTTAATGGTTGGGACGTCAGCTGTCATGTTTGATAGTGAAGAAGTGTCACAGTAGTGAAGATGAAGATCGATGACAGCCGCGTTAAAATTTGACGTACACGATTGTACGATTTTGACTAACGAATCGGGATCGGGCGAAAGATTTGATGGGAACTTGGGAAATGGGAAGGCTTCCGATCTGCCCTGAATCAAGATCAATGCTGTTATTAGTTATACTATACCCCCTTCATTTTTTATACGTGTCGTATCGAATTCCGTATATATTGACTCGTCACGTCTTGTATATTCTATAGGGGGTACGTGAACGTACAGGTGGGGAAAAAATAAACCCCCCCCTGAGTATCCATCATCCGCATCATCATCATGTGAAGAGTGAGAGACCCGCGGCAAATAGAGGCGGCGACCAAGAGGGGGTTGGGTACCTCTGGGGGGCTCCGCCCCCCAGACCCCCCTTCATTTTTCTCTGATGACCTGAATTACATTATTAACGCCGTGTATCATACGTTGTCATTTATGCATGAACTGCATGTAATGTGGGGTAGCACTTGATGGGGGCTCCGCCCCCCGACCCCCCTTCATTATTCACTGATGACCTGGGTTAAATATAATTAAAAATTTAATTATTACCGCACTGTGAAGTCATACCTTGTCATTCATGGATGACCTTTATATTTATATTTAATTTTATTTATACTGTCGTGTCGTGTCGTGTCGTGTCGTGTCGTGTCGTGTGTACAGTGACACACTGAGTCGTGTGTCACAGCTCACTGTGTCGTGTGTCACAGCTCTACTCTGTGTCGTGTACAGCGTACATTGTACAGCCTACGATTCTGGCTTCATTTTTTCGCACTGTTAAGCCACTGAATTTTCGGAATCCGTTCACACATTTCTCAGATTTGAAGAATGAAGACGTAAAAAAAACTGAGACAGAAATCGTATACAGCGTACAGTGTCACAGTGTCTGGCTTCATTTTTACACAATGGCTTCAATTCATAGAATATCAATACAGCATACGCAGTACAGCCTACGATTTGGGCCTCAAAAACGCAGTGTTAATTCGCACTGTTAAAGCACTGAATTTTTTCCCGATTTTTCAAAAGAGGGGGAATCTTCGATTTCATCTCCGATTTTTTCCCCAATATTCTTATTGAATTATCATAGTAATTTCAAATTGGGAAGGGATACACGCTCCGGAACTGGCACTTCGTATAGGGGGTACGTAAACGTACAGGTGGGGAAAAAATAATCCCCAATCTTCGTGAACGAACGTATAAAACTAAAACTTTGAAACAA
>LGRX02009142.1:0-16657 GCA_001247695.2 Cymbomonas tetramitiformis | reverse complement strand
CCCCCCCCCTTCATTATTCACTGATGACCTGGGTTAAATATAATTAAAATTTAATTATTACCGCACTGTGAAGTCATACCTTGTCATTCATGGATGACCTTTATATTTATATTTAATTTTATTTATACTGTCGTGTCGTGTCGTGTCGTGTCGTGTCGTGTCGTGTCGTGTCGTGTCGTGTCGTGTGTACAGTGACACACTGAGTCGTGTGTCACAGCTCACTGTGTCGTGTGTCACAGCTCTACTCTGTGTCGTGTACAGCGTACAGTGTACAGCCTACGATTCTGGCTTCATTTTTCACAGTGTTAAGAGCCACTGAATTTTCGGAATCCGTTCACACATTTCTCAGATTTGAAGAATGAAGACGTAAAAAAAACTGAGACAGAAATCGTATACAGCGTACAGTGTCACAGTGTCTGGCTTCATTTTATACACAATGGCTTCAATTCATAGAATATCAATACAGCATACGCAGTACAGCCTACGATTTGGGCCTCAAAAACGCAGTGTTAATTCGCACTGTTAAAGCACTGAATTTTTTCCCGATTTTTCAAAAGAGGGGGAATCTTCGATTTCATCTCCGATTTTTTCCCCAATAAATTATAAACGTGATAATCGGTTTATACACGATTCGTGTCTCGTGTCACATGAAACTGTCTGAATCATTTCTACGGGATTATTAAATCAGATAATCCTGTCGCGATAAAATCAGAGAGATCGAAATCGCGAACGGTCGACTGAGTCAACGTCCAAATGACCTCACGTCAGCAAGAATTTTAAAGCGGCGGCCCAACGTTCAGCAAGCAACATATTTTCCTTCGCCCTGAAAGGCGAACCGACTGCTGTGTGATGCTGCTCCCCTGTGATATTATTCGCAGGCATCTTTGCATATTTTTCGTTGGCTGTATTTTGTTGTTTCACTGTGGGTGCAGCCTTTTTTACTAACAGTTTGAAGTGTGTGCAGCTCATCTCGCAGATGCGCCAAGGCCAAGGGGAGTGCCTTGGAACGCGCCCTCGAAGAGGTGAGTGCTTGATTTTTTTACCACTTTGTTGTGTCGATCTCGTTCGTATATCTGTATACACTTTGCAGTGTAATTAATCTCTCGTTCGTATATCTGTATACACTTTGCCTTTTTTACTAACAGTTTGAAGTGTGTGCAGCTCATCTCGCAGATGCGCCAAGGCCAAGGGGAGTGCCTTGGAACGCGCCCTCGAAGAGGTGAGTGCTTTATTTTTTTACCACTTTGTTGTGTCGATCTCGTTCGTATATCTGTATACACTTTGCAGTGTAATTAATCTCTTCAGAGTGAGCTATTTTGAAGGCATCCTTCCTTGGAGCCTTTTCTCGAGATGCGGAAGTCTAGGTTGGCTCATGCCAACCTAGCTTGGGATCAAACCCAACCACATCGTATATTGCATACTTTCATATATATATATATACATATATTTGTATGTTCGTCCCAAGCAGTAGTGCAACTGTGCGACGCTACATCCTTGGATAAACTAACCGTTGTTTCCGTTGAAGGTTGTGTGGCGAATTTTGCTCATATGGAGTGTGGAAGCTTAGGTTGGCATATGCCAACCTAGCTTGGGATAATACCCAACCACATAATAGTTTTGTGGGTTGCAAATTACACTTTACCTGCGTTGAACACCTACACTTTCATCCATTTAATTAGAATAGATTCTAACTCACTTATTTTGTCACGACCTCGGTCAAGAGACCAAAGAGCAAAAGTTCGTGATGGGATAAGCCTAGGTCAAAGCGCTTCAAATGCTAGCTACAAAACTAAAAGTTGAATACAATATAATAATATATATGTATAACTAATGTGGTTGGGTATTATCCCAAGATAGGTTGGCATGGGCCAACCTAGACTTCCACACTCAATGCTAGCGAAATTGCGCCACACGACCTTGAAAAAAATCAGTCATTTGCCTGTGCAAGTCAAACACGCCCTATACTTGTCACATTATTCAGTATGAATCTATCTATGCAAGAGAATATGCAAATATGTTGACGTGGTTGGGTTTGATCCCAGGCTACGTTGGCATGAGCCAACCTAGACTTCCGCATCTCGAGAAAAGGCTCGAAGGAAGGATGCCTTCAAAATAGCTGACTCTGAAGAGATTAATTACACTGCAAAGTGTATACAGGTATACGAACGAGAGATTAATTACACTGCAAAGTGTATACAGATATACGAACGAGATTGACACAACAAAGTGGTAAAAACATCAAGCACTCACCTCTTCGAGGGCGCGTTCCAAGGCACTCCCCTTGGCCTTGGCGCATCTTCGGGATGAGCTGCACACACTTCAAACTGTTAGTAAAAAAGGCTGCACCCACAGTGAAACAACAAAATACAGCCAACGAAAAATATGCAAAGATGCCTGCGAATAATATCACAGGGGAGCAGCATCACACAGCAGTCGGTTCGCCTTTCAGGGCGAAGGAAAATATGTTGTTGCTTGCTGAACGTTGGGCCGCCGCTTTAAAATTCTTGCTGACGTGAGGTCATTTGGACGTTGACTCAGTCGACCGTTCGCGATTTCGATCTCTCTGATTTTATCGCGACAGGATTATCTGATTTAATAATCCCGTAGAAATGATTCAGACAGTTTCATGTGACACGAGACACGAATCGTGTATAAACCGATTATCACGTTTATAATTTATACGAAGTGCCAGTTCCGGAGCGTGTATCCCTTCCCTTTCAAATTTTGGATCGACTGCTAATCTGCTATCAACTATGCACTTGCCATCGAACCAATGAACGAAAAGACACGTCAATTATTAGCCTCCACGTCAATGTGCCCCATACTGCTACTGCTACTGTTCAACTATGTCATATAGAATAGGTATGCTTTGACAACGTGAGTACGCGTACGTGACATCATCTATTGTGAACTCTCGGCTTACCTAAGAGACACGTGGCGGTCGAACACAGAGAGAGGCAGGGCTTTAAAAACACTGTTATACTCTACTGTATACTCACCCAAATCGAGCAATCGTGATCGCTGATATCTTCATTTCACGATATAAACGAAAGTCGCCAAGCTAATACGTAGCTACTGTACACCAATCGAAAAAGAGCAACCTTCTGAACGAAGGTTTGGTGCCGCAGCCGCACGCGGCCCCGATTTATATTTTTAATTGCTGTGGACGTTGTCGCACCTCGCGCTGTCGCGCAGTGGTTTCGGAAATACCTCGGATGTACGCGTACGTGTCACTATCTTGTATCTAGATGGGACAGGGCTACTCCGGAACCGGAGTCTCTGAGCCGCGGCCGAAGCGATCGAGATTCGATTATTCGAGGTTTGTTACATTTTAGAAGCTCAGAGACTCCGGTCTTTTATGCCAAAACCAAGATAACAGCCGTAAATCTCACTACCTTTTTCCAAGTCCTCTCTGCTGTTTATCTGGTGATAAAAATGCAGCGTGTGCAGCGTGATCATCCCCCCCGCCCATTTTGGAGAGCGCAATTATCCTACAAGACATGGTAGAGGCATATTTACTTTGGTTTTTGCCTCAATTCTGAACCTTTTCCCTACACGAAGTTGTAAAGAGCGCGACATCTTGGGTGAGCAAACGCCATCTCCCCACGTTCATTGCTTTTACTGTATTGTCCGGAAACGTGCGACGATGGGCGCAGATTTTACGTGCGCATCCTGAAAACACTTGAACAACTCACACTAGGTATCTAGCGTTGTATGTGGGACCGCCTTTCACGTTCCAGTTGGGGTTTGCTCACAGGGTTCGCAATAAACCGACACTTGCGAGCGTATGTAGAATCTCGACTACAGCTCGGTTGCGTCTGATGATGGGCGGTAATGAAAGGTGAAGATCCCCTCTACCACTTCCACAACTCATATCCTTGTTGTTAAGTGATGTAGGGGACCGTTTTTGACGTTCCAGTTGGGGTTTGCTTGCAGGGTTCGCTAGAAAACGAGATTTTTGAGCGTTAGCTAAATCTCGTATACAGCTTGATTGCGTTCGAGGATGGGCGCAAATGAAAGGTGACGAACCCCTCTACCACTTCCGCAACTCATACCCGTGATGTTCTGTGATGTAGGGGACCGTTTTTGACGTTCCAATTGGGGTTTGCTCGCAGGGTTCGCTAGAAAACGAGACTTTTGAGCGTCCGCTAAATCTTGTATACAGCTCGGTTGCGTCTGAGGATGGGCGCAAATGAAAGGTGACAAACCCCTCTACCACTTCAGCACCTCATACCCGTGATGTTCTGTGATGTAGGGGACCGTTTTTGACGTTCCAGTTGGGGTTTGCTCGCAGGGTTCGCTAGAAAACGAGATTTTTGAGCGTTCGCAAAATCTAGTATACAGCTCGGTTGCGTCCGAGGATGGGCGCAAATGAAAGGTGACGAACCCTTCTACCACTTCAGCACCTCATACCCGTGATGTTCTGTGATGTAGGGGATCGTTTTTGACGTTCCAGTTGGGGTTTGCTCGCAGGGTTTGCTAGAAAACGAGACTTTTGAGCGTCCGCAAAATCTTGTATACAGCTCGGTTGCGGCTGATGATGGGCGCTAATGAAAGGTGACGAACCCCTCTACCACTTCCGCAACTCATACCCGTGATGTTCTGTGATGTAGGGGACCGTTTTTGACGTTACGGTTGGGGTTTGCTCGCAGGGTTTGCTAGCATCCGACATTTATGAGCGTCCGCAGATTCTCGACTACAGCTTAGTTGCGTCTGATGATGGGCGGGAATGAAAGGTAATAACCCCCTCTACCACTTCCGCACCTCATATTGGTGATGTTCAGTGATGTAGGGGACCGTTTTTGACGTTCCTGTTGGGGTTTTCTCGCAGGGATCCATGAGTACAATGGTGACATTATTTTGGCGTTGTGTATTGGCAAGATTATTTAATGGATTTTCTACCGAAGTGGTTTCCATATTATACTTAAGCTCTATTGCGTTATAACGGCGGCAAACCCTCGAAGGTCAGTACTCTCCGTGTATTAACTCACGCATAAATGATGTCACCATCAGACTTTCACATGAATGCCATAATTTCTTCACTGATAGAAGTCCCTTCCTGGATCTAGTCTGCACAAAATATTGTCCATATTTCGTTCATGAAAATATACCGATCAGTTGCACTGTGATGTGTTGGCGAGTGCCGCACTCAGTATGCATAATGTGGCGCTCGCACCAAAATATAAATGTTCCGAAGCGAGATGCGCTGTGAAGTGTTGGCGAGTGCCGCACTCACTGTGTCATCACTATAGTTAATGAGCATTCCCTAACCTATTGTTTTGTTGTGGCTACGTTTTTGTCATATAGTACTGTCTTTGTGTATTATAAACTCTCACATAAATGATGTCATCATCCCTGCAAATGTATGTCATAGTTTCTTGACCCATGTAAGTCCGTTCTTGCGTCTAGCACAACACGGTTTCATATTTCGTTCACAAAAATATACTGAAATAGTGAGGTGAAACTAGAAAAGTAATGAGCCTCTACATCTTGCACACATAGTACTCTCTGCGTATTATTAAGTCTCACATAAACGATGTCATCTACCCTGCAAACGTATGTCATAATTTCTTGACGCATGAAAATCCCTTCTTGCGTCGAGTCCGCGCAAAATAACAAAATAGTATTCATATTTCGTTCACCAAAATATAAAAGTTCCGAAGCCAGTTGCAATGCGGTGATGTGTTGGCGAGTGCCGCACTCACAGTATGCATAGTGTGGTGCACGCACCAAAATATAAAATTTCCGAAGCAAGTTGCACTGTGTAGTGTTGGCGAGTGCCGCACTCGCAGTATGCATGATGTGGCGCGCGCATCAAGGATGTGACGCGGATTCGAACAAAGTTGCACACAGAAAAACATAAAGTAAGTTCGCAACGGCAAAAGCTTTTAGAAGTGGAAAGCTTTTGTAAAACGGTTGATGTATGTAGACACAAGCTTCTGATGGTTCATTTTGGCGAGAAAAATGATATGCAAACATGTAATTTGAAATGCGATAATTGCAGGGCACAACCAAAGGGTATCAAGACGAAGAAGCGGCGGAGTGACATTCCAAAGGCTAGTGAAGGACAAGGTGGAAAGTACCGTAATACACGGCGTAGACAAAGTGCCTAGATGAGATCATAAGTAATCTCCAAGCGATTGATATATACATGTGAGAGCGGACCCTTACTTCATTTATATAATGACATTGATAGGGTGGGAATGGCATCACTTTCAATAATATTGTTGTCTTATAACGGTTCCTTGACAAAAACTATTTTGCTTTGCGATTTGAATGGTTGAAAATAAGTGAGTATCGCAAAAGTTGTGTTAATTTGTATCAATTATTCTTGACCACAGTTTTTTCTGCGGGTTTCTCTGTAATTCTGCGACTTTATCGGCCAATAAAAGGGAAAGTAAAGCACGAATCCAAAAAGTAACACTTGTGTATACCTTAGAATACATGTCTAAAGGAACCCTGAATTTTTTAGGCCATTTGAACAACCTTTTTTCGGGGTGTGACATAAAAGTCCAGAGCCTTCGGACTCCATGACAGTTACAAACCCTAAGTCATAACATCTAAATTTAACCGATCCGAAGGCTCTGGCCCCCAGAGTAGGACAGGGCAGGGTACGGGCGCTGGGAACTCGTCTAACTTTTCTGATGACACATGATGACTGCATGTCACGGCTGCGGCTGCGGCTGCGGCTGCGTCGATCGCGTGAGAGACAGCGACACAGTGAGTCAGTGACCGCAATGAACGTCGCCGGCAGCAGACGGTGAACACATCGACATCGCGGACACCATTACCGCTGCCGATGCCGTTGCGTTCTTCGTTCTTCGTTCTTCGTTGACCCATCCCAATCCGCAATTGTGAGATATAATATAACGTATTATATCGGGGCGGTCACTGAATACTTTTCATACAAGTGTCAACTGATTATAAAGTTAAACGAATATATAATGCATCTGTGACCTAGGTATCTGTCACCAAGTACTGTACGAGTACTGGTACAGTCGATCGGAGTCATGCACGGTATGACCTACGGTGCACTGAATCCAGAGAGGAGACTTACGCCGTAACTACGGTGTATTTACGCCGTAGTGCACTGTCTAGGACCCTGTATTTTTTGCTAGAGCCAAATTACCGTATTTACGGTACCGTAAAGGCTGAAGAACCCTAAACCCCCCTGGATTCAGGGTTTGCGCGCGATCAATTTCGAACTTGACCACTGCCCGTACTGTAGATACAAGATAGCGAACAGTAGATAAAACTCATTACCTTCAAAAGTGCTTCACTGCCGCCGGCTGTCCACGCAGGAGCATTCGTGATCATGCTCGCCAGACGCATTATTCCGTTCCTTCGGCAGGCACCTCAGTGTATTCAGCCCTTCAGACCTCCTTCGTTGCAGTATGCGCCCTTGCATACGACCGGGAGCGGAACCCGCAGCCTCCCTCTACTCCTTGGGACACAACGCTCTCGCAACTACGACGATGCACCTCTCAATGACACACGCTTTTTTCCGATTTGTATCGCAGCAACATTCTTGGCACTTCCTGGGACAGCTAGTTGTGCATCAGAAGTTGATCAAGTGGATGCAACTGCTTCCCACTCGGTTAACGAAAACACGCAGCGCCCAGCAGCGAAAGCCACTGTTTGGGATACAGGCATCGTCACTGAGAAGAAAGGTCCCAACTCTTTTTTCAGATGCTCGCAATGTAACTTGACTCGTTGGATGTCAGCGACTCGAGTATCTGGCCACATTCTTGGCGGAGATGCTGCGAAGAGCGCTGGGGTCACGCCGTGCTTATTTCCGGATCCAGAGTGGCGTCTAAAGCTTTCCGAGATTGCCACTGCGAAAAAACGTAAGAAAGAAGCCATAGACCAACGCGAGAAAGCGCGCATTCTTGCTGAGGCAGAAGTTGACAACACCGCAGATGCTCAGGACTCTGCACGCAGACCGCGCAGTATTAACTCTGTATTGATGAATGCGACTGCACGTTCGCGTTGTGGTGAAGCCTCGCAGTTTTCAGATGCTCTACCAACGCAAACTACCCTGAAGAGTAAGAGGCGACGCAAGGTAAATATCAAACTTGCGAAAGGACTAATGTCTGCTGGTATCCCTCCTAAGGCTCTAGATAATAAACATTTTCAAGCTGCCTTGAAGGAGATCGCGCTTTTTGGGCCTTCTTACAAGCCCCCACACTCCACAGCATACGCCAAGACGCTAGCTCCAAAAGTTCATCAAGAACTGACTCAGCGTGTCGATAAGCTCATAACTGGCGCCAAGAAAACCGGCGGCACTGTTTGTTCTGATGGCTGGGAGGATTGTACACATGAGAAGCTCTTGAATGGAACGTATGTTTCCCCCACAGGATGTTTGTTTGTACATTCCTTGCTAGTTTCTGGCGAAACAAAGGATGCCGCGCTATAGCCGCTGATCTGTGCGTCCTGATTGAAAAGGCAGGAAGTCAAAACGTCGTGCAAGTTGTCACTGATAGTGCTTCGAACATGAAAGCAGCGTGGAAAATTGTCGAGAACAAATATCCACATATTACTTGTTCTGGTTGCGTGCCTCACACTTTAAATCTTTTGTTCAAGGATGTTGGGAAGCTCCCATGGGTAGATGAGGTGATAGACCAGGGGAAACTTATCGTGAATTTTATCTACAATCATGAGAAAGCGCTTCACACCTTTCTACGCCTCTCAGGAGGTGTTGCACTCGTGCGTCATGGGGACACACGTTTCGGAACTAATTTTACGATGTGGGAGCGCTTGATTCAACAAAAGCTGGCTGTCAAAGCAGTGTTCACAGACGCAAAGTATGTGAAGTATGCTGAGAAGCAAGATTGGTGTGACTTGTCAGAGGAGGTTTCAGGAATTGTTTCTTCCCCCGCGACCTGGAAGATGCCTGAACTTCTCATGAAATACCTTGAGCCTGTCTACATGTTTTTGCGGTTGACAGATGGTGACACGCCGTGCGTAGGCAAGATCTATTACAAGTTCTTTACTTTAGCCTCTTCTTTTGACCAGATCCAAGGCCTTCCTGCGGCCAAACGAACCCAACTCAAGTTGATCACGGAACAGCGGTGGGAGTTTGCTCATTCCGACTTGCACTGTGCAGGCTTCTGTGTTGACCCTGAGTACTGGGATTCCGACTTTGGTCAGGAAAGTAACCACGAGGTTATGCAAGGGTTTCGTAAGAGTGTTCGAAAGTTAACTGCGGACGAAGCGGAGGTTACACGTGTCCTTGACCAGTGGGTTCGCTTCAGAATGGGGGAAGGACTTTTTGCGGATGAACAGTGTATGGCGCAAGCGAGGGCACTCCCAGCATACAAGTGGTGGTTGACTTGGGGAAGCATGACACCTGACTTACAAAACTTCTCAGTGAGAGTTCTTTCTCAAGTTGCCTGCTCTAGCTCATGCGAGCGCATCAACAGTGAGGCTGATTATATCAAGTCAAAGAAAAGGAACAGGATGAGGCACGCCACTCATGAGCGTGAGATTTACGTTCACCATAACCTACAGGTTCTCGACAAGCTCGAGAATGTAGAATATGAGGAGCCACACATTTTGTGGGATGCCACCGTAAATAGTGACGAGGACACTTCCGATGCCGGTAGTGAATGACAATTGTATTTATTTATGATTCATTATTTTTTCTTTTTGCAATATGTTGTGTCTTGTTGAGTGCTCATATGATGTGCAAGTTAACTATATAATTAATTGTTAGCTAGAATGCACACACACACACACACACACATATATATATATAAGCAATAAGTTGAAATGGAGCTTTATATATGAGCTGTAATATATCACCACTTTGACACTTAATAAACACCGAAAATAACAGGGTTTATTGATATGTGAATAACTTTTGAGTCACGAGGTCTTTTGGAATGAAACTTTGCATACATAAAGGGATTTTATAGACGAACACAACGATATATTGTTCGTTGTGATAGGATAAGTGAAACCCAAAATCTGATACCCATTTCTTGAGGCTATATACGAGCCGTAAATAATATGGTATCTTGACCGTGAATAACTTTTGAGTCACGAGGTCTTTTGGGATGAAACTTTGCATACATAAAGGGATTTTATAGACGAACACAACGATATATTGTTCGTTGAGATAGGATAAGTGAAACCGAAAATCTGATACCCATTTCTTGTGGCTATATACGAGCCGTAAATAATATGGTATCTTGACCGTGAATAACTTTTGAGTCACGAGGTCTTTTGGAATGAAACTTTGCATACATAAAGGGATTTTATAGACGAACACAACGATATATTGTTCGTTGTGATAGGATAAGTAAAACCCAAAATCTGATACCCATTTCTTGTGGCTATATACTAACCGTAAATAATAGGGTTGGCTATATATGAGCCTACGTGTATGTGCCTATATATGTGCTGAAATTCAGCCTATATATGAGCTAGAATTAAGCCAATTTGTGAGCCGAAACCCCGAAATTCAGCCTAAATTTAGCCTATATATGAGCAAAATAGATAAATCGGCAAATTGCCCAATTCACCGTAATATCACCGTAATATCCGTAAATACGACGTAAATACACCGTATCTACGGAATACGCCAATTTTGAATCGCCGTAACGTATTTTACCGTAAGCCGTAAGTCTCCACTCTGACTGAATCCAGCACACCACCCTGTAACTGTACGGAGTGCTGTTCAGGTGGCAGAGAGCAGCTCACAGATAAAGTCCAAAGTTCCGAAACAACAAACAGCTAGGAGCTGGAAACTGCTAGAGGGAGGCCTGTGCTTTAGCCAGGGCGGTCCCTTTCTAAAACTGCTGCTAGGAAATTGCTCACAAGCTAAGTTCCTACAGCTGAATCTCAAGGCTACTCAGCCACTTTCGAAGTGGTCCACAAAGCTGCAGAGTTCACCAGAGTTGAAGAAGTTGTCAGTGTCAAAGATGTTCAACCAGAACCAGAGTCCAGAAGTCATAATCCAGAACCAGAGTCCAGAAACCAGAGTCCAGAACCAGAAGCCAGAATCATAATCCAGAAGCCAAGACCAGAAACCAGAGGCAGGAAAAGATTCGTAGAGCAAATTTAGGAATTCCGAAAATTGAAAATCAGAATTCAAACCTGCCGAAACCACAGAAGGAAAAGAAATGCCGAAAGTAAAACAGCACGGCAAGTCGGACAGACTGCTGGCAGTCACCCCAGTGGGATGTACCGCTGCGGTGAATTCAGGGGCTCGATCGAGCACCACCGAACCCTGAACCGCTGACACACATGCAAGACACATGAGTGCGGGCAGGGCTAGAGATGCAAAGGAGAAGAATTTCGGCAATGTTGCCACACCGACACGTGACCGTGTAGCCGGCGGGGCCGAGTGAATCTCGCCTCCGGAAAAGGAATAACCGTCAGAGCCGTCGTCATCGTCGATCACGGAAAGCTCCCCCGGGTGAACCGACTCGTGAACCGAGTCAATCGAGCATAATTTAAGAGAGGGGTTAGAGCATGTGGGCATCACCCGGTCCATAAAAGACACTCGCAGTGGCTCCTCGAAAGGTGACCCGAAAGAAGCGGGGTCCGATGCCGAAACCGGGTGGAGCCCAGCGTCGATCTCGTGATTGGTAGGTGGTGGCGCATCGCACACCACCTGCGGCACAGACAACGTGCCGATGTGCAGCGGTGGTTGCTTACCAGCTGTACCAGCACCACCGACCTGTGCAGCCGTAGCCGCAGACCGCAGGGACTCGAGGACGCCCCGTGCATCTGATAGCACACCCTCCATGCCGTCGCCCGAAGCACCATGACCCAAGCCCGCATAGTGGGCACGCAATGGTAGCACTTCATTTTTGTCGCATGATCTATTATTTTTGTCGCACCATGCGACACAACAATTATATTCTGGAGCGACAAAAGTGAGTACGGGACTCATTATTGTCGCAGTGCGACAAACCGTGAGTAGGGGGCTCATTATTGTCGCAGCGACAAAAAGGAGACTGATATTTACGGACAGAATATTTACGGAAATTATACAGAAGATTATGGACTATAAACATAATATTACAGTTTACGGAAAAAACATATGCAACCTAACTAACAATTGGTAGGAGAATGTGCTCACGTTAGCAAAGCATGCTCGATTGTCTAGTCTATATTCATTACATAACTATGCTTATACATCTTTACAATAAATGTGCAGTGCATACTATTTCGAATGTGAAGTCAGGTATGAACAAAACAAATCCTGTAGACGATTGACTTCTAAAATCTAAAAGATAAGCAGGTTGCTGGGCACCGCAACATGCATTTCGCCAGCGATAAAAGTAAAACTGAAATACCTGCACACAGCGAACGCTAAAACGTCAGAACGAAGTGATAAGATGTTGCAAACATCATGAAAACACGCAGGCATACAAACATTCGAAGACAATAAGCAAAATAGCTCAAACTACACTCTTCACAAATTACACACAGCAACATGCGTATCGCCAACGAGCATGAAATAGTTGAAATACCTGCACACGGTAAACGCAAACATGTCAGAAATAAGATGAACGACAAACCAACCGCAGACGCAACGAGAAACAGCACACACGCGAAACAGGCATTCAGGAATGCGAAACAGGCATTCAGGAATGCGGCGAAACAGGAAAAAGTGACCGGATATCCTGCAAAATTACAGAGAGCAAAGTCAGTGAGGGTGGTGGGACTCGAACCCACGCTGCACAATCTGTGCAGATATCGCCCTCGAAAAAAAACACCATATGAGAAACACGCGGAACGAACACAAAACAGGCGCTTGAAAACAAATAGCAAATTCCTGAAGAATATCAGTCAGTGAGGGCTTGTAACAACAACAAATCCGTCGGGCAGCAGTACAGCCCGTCAGTCAGCCTCGCTACAAGAATGCCCTCTACGAAGACAATCAAGGGGCGCCAGCAACCGAATGTTGCTGGCGGCATCGGACATAGCGCAACAACGAACGTGACTTCTAAAACAAGGAAACGCTACTCAGCAAGGATGATGGGATTTAACCGGGAAATAGTTAGTATGCGCGATACATGCAGCAGAACAAAAATGCGGGACACAGCAGGCAACGGTGTCAGGTGCGCCGCAAAATGAAAGCTTATAGAATTAACGTGTGAGTGAATATTTGATATGAAATCAGCCAGCCGCGGCCCGCGTGGGTCCATGTCTGGATGAAGATAGCGGATGAAAATTCAGAATGAAAGTTGATGACAGTGTTTCGGGTCAACTGTGACACTGTAATGTTCGTCGCAAACCCATGCCATGTCAGCATGTCTGCCAGGTGAATTTTTTTGTCGTGTCGCAAACCCATGCCATGTCAGCATGTTGCGAAAGTCTGGAACCTGTCGCATCGCATTTGTCGCGAGGGAGCCACACTTAAGGGCTTTTTGTGGTGCAGTTTTTTAATTTACCAATATATAAATCGAAACTGATCGCGTCGCTGATTGGCTTATCCATCGTCTGCAAACCATCTCGTTTTTGTCGTGTGATCCCTTTCCCTTGTCGTCCCATATTCATGGTGCCTATCTCAGGCGCTCGCACTTCTTATTGGCGGTTATGGGCGATCAGTCCAAAACATCTCATGTAAAACACCCTGAAATCTGTAGCACGTGCGCCTTCTATAATTATACAAAAAAACGTGCTCCTTGTACGTGCACAGTCAGCTTATGGTATTTCGCGTGTGACCCATATTCATGGAGTTTATCTAATCTCATGGCTCCTCTGATTGGCGATCAGTCGGAAATCTCTTTTATACGCCATCTGAAATCTGTCGCGCTGATAACTTCTGCATGAATATCCATAATTCGATACTACGCCCAGGAATATTCTATGCGTCTCTGATTGGCGGCAATGCTCCACCGATTTGTATAACTCTCCTGCTTGCCATCTTAAGGTGACCGGTGTGGACTGCAATATAATTATATATGGGCGGTTACTCCCGATCTGACAGGGAAATCACACTGTTTCCGTAAAAAAGGGCCCCAAAGGTGGACAGTTCTGGTAGTATCGTGTGCGTCGATGTCACTTTTTCCAGGAAAACCTGTTTCGCTCCTATAAGGGAAACGCAGGGCCTTGCAGCTTTTTTTTGAAAAAGCTGCGAACCGTCGGTGTATAATGTTGAGTATAATCGGATCTGTTTGCGACACGACAAAAAAAATACACCTCGCGACACAAAAAAGGCGCTTCCGCACGCAATCCCACGTCGTGCCGCACCGGGTAGGTGAAGGGCTCAGGGTCGGTACGCACCAGTGGTTGGTCGTGCTCGTGGCACAGGTCAGCGAATTCTTCGTCGTTCTCGTTGTCGAAGGCCGTCTGGAAGGCCGACACCACCTCGTCCAAGTCCATGGCGGCATCCCGCAGGTCAACATCGCACGAACCACACACCTCAGGGCAACGTGCAGTGTCGTGAAAGTGTCCAGGGCAGAGCGGGCACTCCTGTACGAAGGCTGAGGATGCGGAGTGAAACGAAATGCTCCTAGCACCTTGCGCTTTAATACCTTGAGGCCAATTCCCGCCCTTCGGGAGTGGGGACGCTCCGAAGCGGTGCTTCCATCCCACGTGACGATTACGTCCGTGAAATTTACCGTCGGTCCGACGGTTCCGCTCGTCACGCCACTTGGACGGTGGGAATCTCACACCACCGCCTCCATGCGGACGGTGGGAATCAATTCGTGGCGGCGGCGTGTCTCGTGTACCCTCGCGCTCGTCATGACGGAGTGAGGCAAGTAGGGCAGAGGCCTCACCAATGATGCGAGCGAACTCCTCGAGGAAGCCCGAGACGTCACCCGGCCCCCCACCCGCGTAAGCTAATCCTAGAGGCGTCTGCGCCTGGATGGGCGCAGCTGCCTTGGGACGGGTGGGGGGGCCATCAGGGTTTGCACACCACCAAACCTCCAGAATGTGTGTGTAAATCTCTTCGATGCTCACCATCGCCAACTCAGTGTCCAGGCGAAGTGGGGTGATTACCTCTTTGTAAAAATCGGCGTCCAGCGCTGCCAGGAGCTGCCTCTTGGCTGCTTCGTCGTCCAGGGGACCCGCTCCGCTAGCCGCGATAGCTTTAAGACATTCGTCAAATTGGGCCACTAAAGGCTCTGGGTCAACAGAGGACCCAAAAGAAATGCTTAAGATTTCCTCATGATGGCGGAGCGGTCGATGCCCAGGCGGCAGCAGCCGCTTGGTCACTTCAAGGAGGGCACGCTTACCGTCGCGCGGAGAGATCCGAGCCGAAGCGTCAACCCACCTTCGAGCTGGAGAGTGGGGCGTTGTCAAAGAGACCAACTGTGCTAGGAGGCAAGCACAAGAGCAAGAAAAACGGCTAAGTACAAAACGCAAGAGTACTCAGTACGGAGTACAGTAGGACCGATCAGAATGATGTTGATGTGAGGTGCCTAGCCTGTTGTACGGAGTACTCAGTACTGTTGAGTTATGGAGAGAGTTCCTGAATGCATAAGAACTCTAAGTGTAACCAGTTTCGGAGAGATGAACTGAACTGAGAATTGTAACATAAAAAGTAAGAGCCGTATCCGCTGTATATTGTGTATTGAAAGCATACACTTGAAAGCAAAAGCATAGCTATTAAGATTTACGAAACCGAAGTCTTGTAGTTGACCAATCGTAAGCATACCTCGTGCGGTCGTTTAATAAGTGTAGAATAGTATAAGTCCGAAACCGTAAAGAAGAGAAGAAACTGGAGTGGTAGCCTCCTACAAAATGGTAATTGGATCGTTTTTACCGGTCGCTTCCTGAAAATTTCTGTTTCTGCGTATTCTGATTGCACCCCCCTTGCGTGGTGCCTTTCGCCCGGCGTTTTGTTTTGCGAAATCGAGAACAGTGTGTCGTGCGTTTCTGCTTCGTGTTGGTGGGTGCGTGGGTGTGGGATTCAGGTGCTCTAGGAGTGGAATTCTCCGAGTGCTTTGATCCGCGACGTAGTTTGGTACGGCTACCTAGCAATGAAGGAGGTGGCTTGGGGCCCTTGGTCCTCCCTCCCCTTTGCGAATGTACTTTGAGTTGTTCTGTCCTCGGATGGGACGGCTGCTCTGACGTGGCGTTGTAGCGTCCTTTGCGTATATGCAATTTGGAATTTGCGTATATGACTTTGGAATTATTTTTACTTTTACGAACGAAAACGTGTTTTGCGTAGATTCTTTCTTTTGATCTAGGATGTTTTGTCGTGCGCTTTGGGCGGCGCGTGTCGGTTTGGCTGCGGGTTGGTGATGCCGGGTTTCAGGTGTTCTTGAGGTTCCGATCTCCGGGTACTTTGGGCCGCGAGGAGATTCAGGCGCGCTTCTGCCCTAGCATGTTTCTTGTTCACGCATAACGCTTGGGCTCGTGTCACGAGCGCACAGTTGCGCAGGTCGGGCTTGGGATTTGAGATCGCGTGGATTTTTCGGCGGAACCGACCCTTCGCGGCGGGAGCGCTGCGCGATTTTTTTAAAATTGTGCGGCCTTTGCTGAATTGACCCCGTGTTTCTCAATCTCGGGTGGCCTAGGGCTTGCGCCCTCTATACTCAGGAGTTGCCGCGCTTCGGCCGGTTTGACCACTCGGCTCGTGCCTGAGTGGTGAATTTCTGGGTGCGGCGTGTGCTTGTTGCTTTGCATGGGCGTAAGTGCCTTCACTACGTTACAGTAATCACTCACCTTTAAGAAAACCCGGCGATAA
>LGRX02009141.1:0-19651 GCA_001247695.2 Cymbomonas tetramitiformis | reverse complement strand
ACCTGAGTTGAGGTATTTCAAACTTGAGTTCTGAGAAAAAATAAGGTTTTTTCTAAAATTCCCACTGGGAATTCCCGTTTTGCAGATTCCATGTGTTCTATATGGAAGTTCCCATTCCCATTCCCAGTACCCCCGTGTGAAACGAAACCTGAGTTGAGGTATTTCAATCTTGAGCTATGAGAAAAAATAAGATTTTTTCTAAAATTCCCACTGGGAATTCCCGTTTTGCACATTCCATGTGTTCTATATGGAAGTTCCCATTCCCATTCTATACCCCCCGTGTGCAATCGAACTCACATGGTGAAGTATTTCAAACTTAAGTACGAGAATTCTCGTTTCAGAAACGGGGATTTAATATTTGTTTTAATGAATTTTAAATCAACAATTCAATGATGACGGGAACACCTCAGAATTCCCGGAAGTCTCGCTTTATGGTGACGGGAACACGCAAAATTCCCGTTCGACTCGTAAGTATGGCATTCCCATCGGGAATTCCCGTTTTCCCGGGAAATTCCCGGCGGGACTGGCCATTAATGTGATTCGGCCTATGCGGTCAGATCAATCGATAGTCACCTCAACCAATCAGCCCCAGCCCCCCCTACAGGGCCACTTTCGACAACCTTATATAACACCATTTTGCACTAAAACTAGGGCGGCACAGGGCAAGCCCTTGCTCCCAAATTCACTCCACACCTCCCACCTTATGTCCTCCGCAAGTGGGCACCTGCCCCTTGCCATCTACGTCGCGCTAGAGCCCGCCACAAGCAGTGAACTCGGCAAGGGTAGGTATCGATATTCGATAGTTGCGATAGTATCGATTAATCGATATATTGTTATTTATCGATAGGAATTGTGCACCTATCGAAATTGATCGATACCTGGCGTGCACCTATCGACATCGATCGATCATTAAAAAATATATGTAGTGATTGGCTAGTATCGTAATATCGATTAATCGATCCTGCCACCGCAACCCGAGCTATTAGGTGTGCCGACTATCTATACTACAACTGGTGTAGAGAGAGCCTTCGTCTCGCTGAGATCACCTTTATGCAGTCATGCCTGCCGAAAAGACTGAATGAGGGAACATTGAGCACTCAATAATGGCTAGTATGAATACCATTGAATTTACTCGATTTGATTGCAAGCGTGTGTTGGCTTGTAGCCCTGTTTTGAATCCGTACTTGTGTAGTTTGACATTTATCGAGATATCGATAGATCGATAACTGTCGGTGATCACTAATTTATTGTTATTTATTGATTACCTGAACTAACTTATTCATATTGATCGATATGTGATACCAACCTATTGTTATTGATCGATACCCACGCGAGACCTATCGAAAACTATCGATACGCTCGAAAACTTTCGATACCTACCCTTGGAACTCGGTGGTACCGACCTGCCCACACCCGTGTGGGGGCTAACCGTCATAGAGATATCGTTCCCCAACCCCTCCCCCAAATATGGCGGATCCACGGGGTTCCAAGCCCCCCCTGGGGTCGAGTGAACCTTTGGGACATGTTTTACATCATTTGTGATGCACATGCCGCTAGGATTCCCACTTTCAATCCGGAGCTGATATCTCTATGACGTTCGGGTTTTTGGCAGCCTTGGTACCATTCACGCGTGACACCGAGGCCCTCAGATGTGCCCTCGAATTCAAGCGCTCACCTTGCCCCCCCCAACAACCACCCCACATACTTTATTTCGGCAACCCTCTAGCATCTTGGGATGCTTTACACGCCGCTTGAATCGAAGTGATTCGGCATATGCGGCCAGATTAGTCACCTCAACCAATCAGCCCCAGCCCCCCCCTACAGGGCCACTTTCGACAACCTTATACAGTAAACACTCGATTTTAAGAAAACAGGAATTTTAGGTCAGCCTAGCAACTTTCTTATTTATATAGAGATCTTAAATATGGAGTGTTATGTGTTAAATATTATGAAGAAATCAAAAAAGCTGGCTACTTTCTTATTGGCGGGTTTTCTTATTATTGAGTGAATACTGTATAACACCATTTTGCACTAAAACTAGGGCGGCACAGGGCAAGCCCTTGCTCCCAAATACACTCCACACCTCCCACTATATGTCCTCCGCAAGTTGGCACCTGCCCCTTGCCATCTACGTCGCGCTAGAGCCCGCCACAAGCAGTGAACTCGGTGGTGTCACCGACCTGCCCACACCCGTCGCGTGTGGGGGCTACAGTAACCGTCATAGAGAAAGAGGTGGACATTCGATTGTGTGCACCCGACACCATCCTAAGTGATTCTGAGCAACAATTACAACAGCTCCCGTTTGGCTCTAATAACACATACATACCTCAACGTGTCACGGTCGAGGAACTGAAGTTGCAACTTACGACCAATACTAATAGATACGGAGCGGAAATTTCAACGGCAGAACAGCATAGCTGCTGCCACCAGTGTTCATGCCGATATGTGCATAAGTGGACTATCGTTTTTGGCAATGTCCTAGAATGAACTCAACCATGTACCCCAACTTCTGATTTGCAGAGCCATAGACGACGAATATGTGTCAACATGAATAAGCTTGTTTTGCAAATAGCAAAAGGGTCTCCCGAGTCTCACACAACATGCAGATTAGTCCGCATTAGCGCTTCTCCTCAGGGCTATTGGATTATTCTGGCGAGAGTTTGCACATTGGGCATGCCGCACCGCTGTCAGCGATGAAACAACACCAAGGAATTGAGCCACTACGACTGGTCCGACCTTCAAATTAAGGAGTAGTCCAAGCATCAAGTTGAGAATCTCAAGAATCATGACGACCACTCTTCCTGCCCTGCCCCCCGCCTCGCCCGTCAGACTCAGCCTCACAACGAATATATCAACCGACCAGGTGCGGGCATCTTGCTCGCCTCGGATAACCGGAAAACAAGGATGCGCACTATCTCTCCCAAGCTGCACCAGCGTTTCTTGAAGATAGTTGTTGTTTGTTTGCATTACTCAGGATAATGGAAAAGTGTCCATGATGTCATATCGGGACGACACCCCTGCCGAGTTCATCCCTTACGGTGTGCGCTGTCTGGCACCGGCATCACGGGCGTTGCAGTCGGTGCTGCAGCCTCGTCTTGAGCCTCGTCCTGTATCAGGTAACTGTGTTTCTCTTCCCTTTGGGTCTCCTCTTCTGCGACTTCCTCTCCGTTGCAAGCGGGACCCCTCCGCGTGTCTTTATCCACGGGTATCTCCTTTATGGTTTCCCTTACACATCTGAAACCCCTACGGCTCCCCCTGCACTTTGCTGGGCCCCTGAGAGGTTGTATCGCGTACACCGTGGCGAGCGCGTGTCGGTACGTGCGTTCGGATGGCATGCTTGATGGTATCCTCTTTGACGAATCCGGAGTCAAAACAGCACCGCTTTGAGCTTCGCCGCGGTCGATCCGCGACGCTCTTCGCAGGTTGCTTCTCGCGGTATTTTGCTCCGAAAGACTTATCATGCTGGGCTTCCGCGCTAGAATGCGATGCGCGCGAGCGTTATGTTTGCCCATTATTCTGGCGGCCTTTATCATGCCATTAATCTGGCAGCGTGTCAAGTCAAGTGGCCAGAAAGGCCACTCGTCAATTTAGATGGCGTTTTACTTTGCTTGTGCCCGCCGTGTGGCCGAGTCCGGCTTTCACATTCGAATTGCGCGACAATCTCCTGTCGCTTCGACACCGGAGTTAAAATATATGGCCAAATGCGACAAACGTCGACATCTCAATTCCTTTCCTCATCAATTCTGATACACTGCTTCTTTGAACGCGGAGCGCCTGAGACGAAAAACAAATAAATTCTTCGCTTTGCGTCTGTTTATAGTGCGTACGGCAAGGCGGCGCATCACAGGGTGGCGCACGGACGCGCGCAGCCGGCTCAGTAAAATGCTGCTCACACGCGCGGACATACGGCCCTCGCCGGCCACAGTGGAGGTTGGAGTTGTGTGCTCTTCACGCGCCGGCTTATTCAGACATCCCTCGGACCCCCACGTTGCAGGCCTGAGGTCGCCGTCAGTGGCTCCTGAAGATATTGCTACAAATCCGAAGGAGGCGCCAATGCATCGCTATCTATTGCAGCTCTCCGATCCGGAGAGCAACCCTCAGGCGCTGCCAGCGGAGGGCATTGAAGGTACGGAACTTTCTCGCCCACACATTTGGTTCGAAGTAAGCCGACGATGGGTCAACGGTGGACCTGCTGCCCGAATTTCCCCCTGACTGCCGACAGGCTACGGATCCACCGTTGCTGTAGCGTCTACCCCTGGTGCACCTCCAGCGAAGGGTGTGCGCCTACGCTCCGATCCTGTGCCCTATGGCGGCGACGTTGCAGTGCCTGACCCCCCTGACGTGGGCCCAGACTCGAGGACTTGTGCCCTATGGCGGCGACGTTACAGTGCCTGACCCCCCTGACAAGGGCCCAGACTCGAGGACCTGCGCCCTATTGCGGCGTTGCGTTGCAGTGCCTGACCCCCTGACGTGGGCCCAGAGTCGAGGACCTGCGCCCTATGGCGGCGACGTTACAGTGCCTGACCCCCCTGACATGGGCCCAGAGTCGAGGACCTGCGCCCTATGGCGGCGACGTTGCAGTGCCTGACCCCCCTGACATTGGCTCAGAGTCGAGGACCTGTGCCCTATGGCGGCAAGGTTACAGTGTTGCTCGTGGCTCTGGCTGAAGAATGCCGTTCTGCTCGGGCCCTCAGGCCGATCTCAACCGGCGACTGCTCCCCACAGCAACACCGCTACGAGCGCTCCGACTCACTATGACGCTAAGGTGCGGGACACTGCAGCACCTATCAAGACACTACTAGCCAGAGTCGGAGAGCATGTGTTCAATGGTTCAAAGTACAGCTTCTCACTGCTGTCACATGTCACACAGCGGGACGCCCGATTCATGTGTGATTGTGAGCGGTGCGGGCTAACATACCATGCCATCAGCCGACGCCAAGTCGAGCGGTCTCACATTCAAGGAGGGCCCTCTCGCTCACCCGCGCGGGACCGGCTGTGACTGTGGGGCCGGCTGTGACTGCGGGGCCGGCTGTGACTGCGGGGCCGGCTGTGAGTGTGGGGCCGGCTGTGACTGCGGGGCCGGCTGTGAGTGTGGGGCCGGCTGTGACTGCGGGGCCGGCTGTGACTGCGGGGCCGGCTGTGAGTGTGGGGCCGGCTGTGACTGCGGGGCCGGCTGTGACTGCGGGGCCGGCTGTGACTGCGGGGCCGGCTGTGAGTGTGGGGCCGGCTGTGACTGCGGGGCCGGTTGTGACTGCGGGGCCGGCTGTGACTGCGGGGCCGGCTGTGACTGTGGGGCTGGCTCCACAACTCGTGCTGCACCCTGCTACTGCACGTCGCAGGCGCCGGCCACATACTCTCAGAGCCCGCCCTGCCGGTGGCTTGCATCTCCAAATTGAATCTGCATGCTCAACACACGCTCTGCTCTCGAAGGCTGGAGTGTGCCGAGGGGCTCTGCAACGAGGGACCCTAACGCTGGATTTTGCTCAGGGACTCCCTCCTTGGGGACCCTTATGCTGGTGCTGACGGGCTGCTCCCGAGGGGCCCTAAGTACCCAGCTGGGCTCCCACCCCGAGACCCTAAAGCGGGGGTCCTCAGAGGGGCTCGGCAGCCTCGGGTGCGCAGAAGCGTTTTTCCAGTATCCTTCATCGTGGTGCAACTCTTCCCTAGCTGTGCGCCCAATGCATGGAGGTGGTAAGCGTGCACGTGGCCCTGGCAGCATGCACGCAGCAGCAGCATGCCATTTTTTTGTGGGATGGGAGGGGATCGACTTGATCCAAAAGAAGTGTACTATGTTCTGTTGTGAGACCGAATCTAGAAAGTCAGCGCAGTCGTTGTTTCAGTGTCGTGTTCCGCGTCGTTCTGTTCAACTTACACCGACAGCTCATTTGGTTCCGGTGGCCACTCTCAATGAAGGCGCAATTTGCCCCGATCGCTGATCCCCGGCAGTGGGTGCGGGCGCACAGGTGGGCTGGGATCCCAACCACCCGAACCTTGACACAGGCGTGTGGTCCAGCAACCACCGCTACAAGCGTATGAACTACGGGCGCAACTACGCCGGAAAACACGAGCCTACGTATTATGGAATGGAACCGGAGTCTCTGTGGCGCCAGTACGCCACCAACGAGCTGGACGTGGTGAGTGTCTGTGGCGTGGGTACACGACCCATGAGCTGGATGTGGTGTGATCTTGTGGTTAGCTCATGGGGCCACTGGCGCACACCTACACCGGCCCATGCTTTTCATGCTTTTCAGGAGCCCCCGCTGCTCTCAATGCTTGCCCGATGGATTGATGTGCAAGGGCCGGTGACCCCCGCGCAGCGAACAGCATTCTGAGGAGAGCATGGCGCCACATGTACCTGGCGCTGATGGTTCTGGCGTCTTCCATCTGCTGTAGCTGTGTGCCCGCCATGGCGACGGTCCGCAGGGACGCGCTTGTAAGAATACGGTGTGCCGAGGTTAAATGGCAGAGGCAATCCAGAAGATCCATATCTCCACTCGGACTCAAAGGGGGGGCCACAGTATTGGAATCTGCAAGTGCTGCTGATCAGTTTGGTGTAAAGCATGACTATCTAGACACTGTACAGTAGTCAGGATGCTCGAACCCTGAAGAAACCCTAAAGAAACCCTATGGAACCCTTAGATCTAGATCTGTAGATCTGCTGAACTAATCGTGGCCGTCAGATCACTGATGACCATCGGGAAGTGCGTAATGAGTTCATCTGTACTCTAGAGTGTCACTGCGGTCGTTATGAACACGACAGTGACACGTAGGAATGTGTTTGGTGAACTTTCACATAAGATCGCCCAATCAGTAATGATGGCGCGCAAATGTTCGTGGCGTTTCGAGCTGCGAACTGGTATATCTTTTGATAATGAAAGTTTATGATCGCTTTTGTGTAACCGAAACTCTCGAAATCCTACAGGTTTTGGGCCCACTTACTACACAGTAAGTGTTAACCTACGGTTGTATCACGCAATTTTTTTGCTGCGCGTTTTTCGGAAATGAGTATGAGACGAGACAAGGCCAAGCTTGCGGAGCGGACCCCACCAGGACTGGGTGTGGAATCTACTTACGGCGATATCTCGGAAGTGATGTCGGAAGGTGGAACTTCAGTTGGGGAGGACTCTGCGGCGTTGACAGCTCTTATCGATGAGCGACAACAACAGCTCTCTTTGCAGCAAGACGCGCGTATAAATGAGCTTATGAAGATGGTTCAGGTCCTGGCACAGACAGTGCCCCAGTTGGCTGCGAATCAGAATGTGGGGACAGGAGAAGCTGTTGCGTCTCCTGAGGCCGCGAAATCCGGTATGTCTAGTTCTGGTGTGCACTCTCGCGTTGCGGGTGGTACTGCGGGCGTACCTTTGCCTCCTCTGGCGGAAATGTTGAAGAGTTTCAAGTCTGACCAACTTTATTCTGGTCAGGACGCAGAAAATGACAGCAAGTGGCTGGAATTCCGCGGTAAAATTGTGCCATGTTTGCGTCACCGGGCGCTGGCGTTGCTCTTATCTGACGCGCGCGACTTGGAGGACGTCAAGAAGGACGAGCACTTCTCTGTGGCAGCGAATCAGTTGTTTCACGACTTTCTGTCGGCCGTGACTTCCAAGACGGCAAATGCGGTTGTGCAGACGTACAGCGAGGAGGCGAATGGTATATTGGCCTGGCGGCAGTTAGTTAAAATGCGTCGGAGCACGGGCCCTGCGTACTTTGTGAGGCAGGTCCAGGCTCTGCTTGATGACACGAAGAAGTTTGCGTCGCTTGCTAACCCACTGCCGTTCTTTCTGAGTGCGCGGCAGCTTCTCGACAGGGTGAAGGAATATGCGTGCACGAGCGAATTCCTGCCGACCGGTGAGAAATTTCATGTTGCCAGCCTGGAGGCGGTCTTTGTGGCTATGGTGCTGAAATTCTTGAACCCGGCGTATGTAATGGTACGTTCTATGTACTCCAAGAACAAGATACCGTCGTTCCAGGAGCTGAGTGACGCGGTGTGTGACCACTTCGACAACGTTATAGCTACTTCAGCGGCAGCTACGGAGACGGGTGCTGGAATCGTGGAGGACAGGCGCAAGCAGGAGGAGCAGAAACGTACTGTGATGCTCAAGAAGGTTCCGTGTCCCATATGTCATATGACTGGGCACTCGTCCAAGGAATGCTTTGTGACTAACGAGGGCAAGCGGGAGGAGTACCTCAAGAAGAATCCCAAGAGGAGAGACGCGATAATGAAGAGGGTCCAGGACTACCAGAAGCATGGGAAGCTACCCAATCGTGCGGCTGCTGTCACTGAAGCTCAGCAGGACCCTGGTGTGGATGCTTCTGGGGAGGCTCTGTATGCAATCTGTGAGCTGGACAGCGTGGTTACCTGTTTCTCTGAGGACATGCCCCAATTTATCTCTGGGAGCACCGTGAAAGACTGTGTTGGGTCTACATCTGGAATCTCCCTGCGCAACTACTATGCAGTTCTGGGTGGACTTACATCTTCTGGGGGTTCTTTCCCTGTTGAGGTTGAGGACCAATCTGTGAGTGGAGTCTGTCGATGGGGGTCTGATGCTTCTATGGGAGGGCACTCTACATTGAGGAGACCTGGTAAGAAGTCACACCCCTATCAGCCCAATAAGCATCAGTTCTTATTGAACAAGCACAAGTATTTCCCTGTGGCTCCGGTGTACGACTCGTTTGTCTACATTGATACTCTGTGCACAGCTCTGCCTGGGAGGAAGCTTGATCCTACCCAAGCCCTATGGGAGGCAGGAAGGGAGCAACATCTTGGACCTGGGTATCAGATATCCCCCAGGCAGCCATGGTACACTTCGGATGTCCAGTATGTGCATAGTATGTTCATGAGTGGCTCTGTGGAAGTGTCGGACAGGGCATTGAAGGTGCTGGAAGATCCTCACTTTCCTGCTGTTGGCAGAGTAGTGTGCCGAGTGAAGATGGAGTGTGCCAAGCACCTTGTGGAGGAGCAGCACGGTCTACTGCAACGTCTGATTGAGAAGGAGCCGGTCATGGTACGAGGGTCCTTTGAGAGGCTGCAGTCATGGGTAACTTTACTCAGCATGGTTACTCGTGACACGGTGAAGGCGATTGAGGACTTCTGGGCCTTGCTGGGATATGGTTATGAGGATGAGTGGGACTTTGACTCCTCGTCTGATGGCAGTGACGATTCAGGTCACAGTGACTATGACTCTGAAGGCTCTTCTCATTGTGGTGATGACTCTTCGGATCCAGAAGATTATGCCTCTGGGGCCACACCAGATGCTTGTGTGGTGTATGGTGTTGAGCAGGTTGACTTTCAACATGCCTTCTCTTCTCACCCATTGCCTGAACGTGTGCATGCACTGGGTGGCTCTGGTGTCAGTTTCACAACACCTGCACGGATTGCTGCTGGCCATCATGCCCGGGCCTGTCGCACACTATCTAGGCTCGGCTGTGTACCTGGTCTCAGTGATTCCTCTGACTCGGATGATGAAGATTATGCTTCAGGCACTATGCCAACTCTGGAGGGTGCCTCTGACTCGGACGAGGAGGATGGTGAGCTTTCATGGCAGCCCTTTGAAGGAGTGGGTATCCCCTCTGATGATTGGGCATCTGGGCTGTTTTATCATCATTATGGCGGTGACTCTGGTGACTCCATCAGTGCTCTGGATGTAGATTCTGGCATTGACTCGGATGATGATGGCTATGCTTCAGAGGGTATGCCTGATCTGGTGGACGCCTCGGACTCGGATGAGGAGGATGATGTGTGCATGTTGCAGCCCCTTGTAGGAGTGGGTGTTATCCCCTCTGATGACTGGGCATCTGGACTATTCTGTCCGCTTTGCGAGCAACACCTCTGTCACAAGGACACTGGTCCTGGGGCTGATTGGTATGATGATGCGCCTGATCTGGAGGATGGCAGTGGCTCTGATGATGACGAGGCATGTGACCTGCCAGGGGGGCATCCTGTGTGCACCTCACTTGCCCTGTGTGTTGCATCTGCAAACAGCAAGACTGATGTGTTCACCAGCGACCTGCCATTGGCTGCAGGCGGTGGTCAAGTGGCTATGCTGGACAGTGGTGCCTCCAAGCACATATTCAACTCGATGGCTAGTTTTGGGAGTGACTTTGACACCACTGCTCGATCCACTTTCAGTGTAGTACAGGCAGGTACTGTCTCGTCAGAGGGCAGTGGCACAGTGACATTTGCCAAGCTGGATGTATTCACTGGGCGTGCTATTGGACTGCAGTTCACTGGTGCACACTGTATCCCTGGACAACCCTTCAACTTGGTGTCCGTGGTGGCACTTGAGGATGCTGGTTTCAGTGTTGACTTTGGAGCCAGGCGGATATCCAGTGAGGGGGTGACATTCTCATTCTCCAGGGTGGGCAACCAGTATATCATATATGAGGATCGGGTGACTGGCGCTCTGGATACATATGTCGCCTGTGCAGCATATCACGATGACTCTGACCGGGACAAATCGGACTGGAAGTTTGAGAAGGCTGGCAAGCACATCGAAGAGCATGGGCCATTCACTCTGGAACTATTTGCCTCCAGTGACAACCACGTCTTGGGCAACTATTGCACCACTGGCCGGCCTTGCTTCGACAGGGACTGGGCAGGTGAGGCATGCTATGGCAACCCGCCCTATGAGCATGATGTCATCCTGAAGTGCCTGCAGAAGGCACTCAGGGATTTTGATAGGGCACCTCACTCCACCAAATTCCTTTTGGTATTGCCCAGATGGGAGACTGCCAGCTGGTGGCAGTTCACATCTCAGTTCACCATTGTTCACGAGTATCCTGCTGGGGAAACGATATTCTCAGCTCCACTGGACTCGTGTTACAACGTGGAGAACCCGGAGATGTGTGGCGAAGACAGGGTATGGGTCAGAGAGACCAAGTGGCCGGTGGTGGTATTGTACAAAGATGGACATACGGCGGTGAAGCTTGACGCCAAGATGCTGGCACACCTTCGCCTTGGACATATTGGTGATGTCACCATGCAGGACATGCTGGACGAGGGGGTCCCCATGGGCATCACGTCTGCGCAATATGCCAAGAGTCTGGTGCTGCGTTGTTCAGAGAGGTGTGTCTCTTGTAGGCTTACCAAAGCCATCAGACCTTCCATGAAGCCTACAGGCAGAGAGAGGGCTGAGGAGATTGGGTTATTGGTGTGGTCTGACACCTGTGGACCGTTCAGGCACAGTGCTGGTGGATACAGGTGGTTCGTTCTCTTTTTGGATGATTGCACATCCTGGTTATGTGTGTACTTCCTGAAGAAGAAGTCTGACTATCTGGGGGCGCTGGAGGAGTTCCTGGTCGAGGTCAGAAGGCACAGGAGCCGCATGAACATCGAGGAGAAGTACCACATGGTGCTACACACCGATGGAGACTCGACCATGATTGCTGGACAGACGCAACAGTATTGTAAGGAGCAGGGCATTGAGCAGCGCCATGGCTCACCGTACCTCCACGAGAACCAGGCTCAGGTTGAGAGGTCACACAGAACAGTGCAGGCTATGGCTCGAGCGCTACTGGTGACATCTGGTTTTGGTGTGGAGGTATGGCCACTGGCTGTTCGACATACTGTGTACACCTTGAACAGGACGTTCCAGAAGCCTCTGCACAAGCAGTCCCCCTACTACAAGTTGTATGGGAAACATTATGACCTCTCACTTCTTCGAGTGTTCGGCTGTCTGGCATATGCCTTCGTGGACCCAGACAGCAGAGAGCACAAGCTCAGTGACAGGGCGAAGCAGCTCAGATACATTGGTCACTCTGAGGTATCATCAGCTTACTTACTGTATGACCCTGAGTCCGGCAAGATCGTCAAGTCTGGTATGGTCAGATTCCATGAAGCCGTGGACAGGCTGGGCAAGGTGGTCACCACATGGGACCCTTCTGCAGTGGCCCCGCTGAGCACGAACTTCATGGTGACGATGCTGGATGAGGCATATCATGACACCCTTCCCAATGGGCTGGAAGATGATATTCTTGATGTTGGGGCCTATTTGCCTGCTGAGAGCGACGAGATTTTGGCAGTCCTGAAAGTGGAGGCTGGAGAAGTGACATGCTGGGTGAGCCTCCGAGACTATCTGGATGGCCAGCCCAAGCATATGGCTGCTGTGCGCTCAGCTGTGCAGACTGGTGACCTCAATGTCGACTACCCATTATTTACTGAGGTCATGGTGGATGCTGGACGTGAGAAGCTGGAGGCTGGGATCATATGCGCACGAGCTGTGGGGCCCAGCTCATTTCCATACTGTGTTATGTTGCTCACGAACTTCACCCACATTGATCTGCCATTGGGTAAGGTGCATTTCCCTCCTGAGCACACATGCTTGGCAGCGGTTGCGAAGGTGTGTGCTGGAGACTCAGTGGATGTGCTACCACCTGGGGTCACTGAACCAAAGGGGGTCAAGCAAGCTATGGGGGCGCCAGATGCTAATGAGTGGATGGAAGCTATCCAGACGGAGCTGGAGGCCCTGATTACAGTCAAGCAGGCTCTCGAGATGATGGACAAGGAAGATGTACCCCCTGGAGTTCGCCTGTTGGACATGGCTTTGGTGTTGAAGGTCAAGCTGGACAAGCATCGGCAGTTGCAGAAGCGCAAAGCGAGGGTGTGTGTGAGGGGCAACAAGCAGGAGTATGGTGTCGACTATTTCGACACCTTTGCCCCGTGTACTCAGTTGTCTTCGGTGAGACTGGTTATCATTCTGGCGCTGAACCTTTCCCTGCAGGTGTATCACATGGATGTGGAGACAGCCTTCCTGAACTCGACCCTCGAGGAGGATCTGTATGTCCAGCTCCGTAGGGGGCTGGAGTATCAGGGGAGGACGTGTGCCAAGCTCCTCAAGGCGGTGTATGGCCTGAAGCAAGCGGGCAAAGAGTGGTTTGAGACCAGCGATGCTTTCATCATAGCCTACGACGAGAGGATGAGGCGTAGTGATGTTGAGCCCTGTCTGTATTTCATCAGGGACTCTGACATCACAGTCATTATTCTGGCATATGTTGATGACTACATTGTGGCCACTGACAGTCGCGAGTGGTATGACAGCTTCGTAGCAGCCTTCAACTCCAAGTATGCCTGCAAGGACTTGGGTGTTCTGGACCTTGTGATGGGCATTGGTGTGCGCTGGGGCCCTGGGGTGGCATATCTCTCCCAATCTGGGTACATCTCCCAGATGATTGACACCTATGGACTCAAGGACGCCAAGCCAGCTAGTCTGCCCATGTCCCCAGGGTGCTCTCTTACCCCATCTGATGGCAAGGATGCCACCATCCCATTCAGGGGGCTGCTTGGGCAGCTGCAGTGGATTGCAAGGTGCTCACGCCCTGACATCATGGCTGCTGTATCTGCTCTCTCTCGGTTCTGTGCGTCCTATGGCCCAGAGCACTTTGTGGCACTGAAGCAGGTTGTCAGATACCTCAAGGGCACTGTGGGCTACGAGCTGGTGCTGCGAGCAACCTCTTCTGTGCCAAGGGGGCTGGGTCTGGCATGTGGAGCACTACCGATGTGCATATACACTGATGCTGACTATGCTGGCTGCAAGACAACGAGAAAGTCCACATCTGGCATTGCTGTCTACCTCTGTGGGAGCTTGCTCATCTTCTCCTCGATCATGCAGAGATGTGTGTCGCTGTCGACTACCGAGGCTGAGATCATCGCCATGTCTGAAGGGGCTCGGGAGATCAAGTACATCATGAATGTGCTGAACGACTTGGTGGACATCCGCAACCCGGTGCCTATGTACTGTGACAATCAAGGGGCCATTCATTTGGCCTCCGATTATGTCAACAACAACAGATCCAAGCACATTGAGGTCAGGAACATGTACATCCGAGAATTGGTGAAGTCCGACACAGCGGAAGCCTTGTATGTCTGCTCAGCGGACAACACAGCGGACATCTTCACCAAACCTCTTCCTCTACCAGCATTCCTTAAGCACAGGGAAAGCCTGGGCATTCTGAAGTTGCAGGACACCACCTCTGAAGACTGAAGACTGAAGGGGGCACCATCCCATACTCTGGAGCTGGAGGGGCACCATCCCAAGAACTGGATATTGCTGACTGAAGGGGCACCATTCCCAAGAACTGGCAGTAGGACAACTAGACAGTCACCCTTTAGAAGGGGTATTGGAATCTGCAAGTGCTGCTGATCAGTTTGGTGTAAAGCATGACTATCTAGACACTGTACAGTAGTCAGGATGCTCGAACCCTGAAGAAACCCTAAAGAAACCCTATGGAACCCTTAGATCTAGATCTGTAGATCTGCTGAACTAATCGTGGCCGTCAGATCACTGATGACCATCGGGAAGTGCGTAATGAGTTCATCTGTACTCTAGAGTGTCACTGCGGTCGTTATGAACACGACAGTGACACGTAGGAATGTGTTTGGTGAACTTTCACATAAGATCGCCCAATCAGTAATGATGGCGCGCAAATGTTCGTGGCGTTTCGAGCTGCGAACTGGTATATCTTTTGATAATGAAAGTTTATGATCGCTTTTGTGTAACCGAAACTCTCGAAATCCTACACACAGGCGTTTCCGGCAGGGTGTCGGAGGTAGTGGGACAGCCGGCCTTTGCCAGCTGTCCGCGGGAGATACCCGCAATGAGCAGAAGCAGTGGGAGCAGCCGGTGAGAGAGGCGAGAAGGAGGCAGCAGCTTTTGTTGGAGGCTGGTGTAGTGTTTTACCGAGGGGCGGGTGTCCTGCTGCACTGTGATCGTCCAGCGCCCCTAGCGCGCCCCCTCCCCTGCCTCCCCATTGCCTAGACTTCCTTCTGCGCGGCGCTGCATGACAGCCTCCCCACGGTGTGCGGAGCCGCAACAGATGAACGACGTGCAGGACATGTGCAAGTACGTGGCGCAGCTTCGGCCGAAATCGCTTCAAGATTTCAAGCCGCTGCTCATCCTCTGCCAGAGCCTGCTCCAAGACTTCATGGAAGGTGCGAGGCGGCGCTGCGCCTTACAGGGGGCACATCCGGGACTGCCGGTACACATCCGGGACAGCCGGTAGCTTGGTGGGCGGGGGGAAGGACGAGGGGGAGTCCTCGAGCTTGCATTCAACCACAACTTGCTTCGCTAGATTGTGCAATAGGTGCTGCTGTAGGGCTTGGTGACCCGAGAGGTGCTCGATGCGTCCTGGGGTTTTCGGGTTTTGGCGCGAGGGGCGAGCTCGAGTTGAGTGGGGCGGAGGACTCCTGGCAGGGCGGAGGTTTCTGTACAGCCGCGAGATATATGAGGTACAGAAGCGGCACAGCTTCGAGGTGAGCAACTACTTAGAGACAATCGAAAAGATGGAGGAGGAGATCAAAAACCTGAAGGTGAAGCGCAAGCTGCTCCCCTCATCTGCCCCCATCAGCGCCCGGTGTGGCACCCCGATGACCCAGCGACGGCATCCAGTGTGCCGCACCCTCTGCAGATCTGCTTGCAACGCACTCCCTCACCTCGGAGGAATGCAAGCTCGTGCGCGGCTTCAGGGGACGATTTCAGCATCAAAGGGCGGCTGTGCCATGCCCTCCATGCGGGATGTGCACGGCCCGATCAGCCTTATGCGAGCGCAACGCTTCGGAACCCACTGTATGCCTTTCTCAGCATGACCGCCCATGCCCTCCCATGCAAGGGCCTTAGTCCGTGGCCAGGATGCGAGGGTAGGCTCCCAAGGGCAGCGCTTGCCTCGATCCATTCTCCCGATTCACTCTGCCCATGTGGCAGCGCGGAGTTTGAATTCTGCGAGGATGCGCATCGCCGCTTTCACCATCATCCGCAAGGGCGCAGCTTCTGGAGCGGTGCTGGGTGCGGGGAGGGGAGTCTACAGGGCGGCGCGAACTACCAGGCAAAGATGGGTCTGATGAGTAAGACATTGTCGATGGTGGCATCCAAGAAAGAGAAGTCAATGAAGGAAAAGGTGAAGGAGTGGGAAGACCAAATGAACGAGATGCGGGCAGAGCTGGAGTCGATGCAGGCAAAGCTGAACTCCGCCCGTATCGAGAAGGACAGCCACCGCAAGAAGATTGAGAAGTTTCAACGCCAGCTAGAGTATTCCACCACCATGCGGAAAGAGGTGCATGCATCAGACGACCGTAGTACCGTTGGCGCATCGACGCAGGCGATAGCTGCCTCGGACACAACGCTCCGGCATGCATGTAAACGAATTGCCGAGCATTGCTTTGCACCTGCTTCCAGCGCTCTCCAGATCGCTGCCTGCATGTAGATCTGGTGGCGCGCAAGCAGAAGACTAAGGGAGTCCACGTGGCATGTAGCGCCGTCCTCTAGCTGTGATTGACTCCTTTGGTTGATGGATCCCACAGCTGGCAGGCGCAGTCTGCTGCCGTCCTGAGAGAGATACATCCTGCAGTCACTGCAGCGTCAGGGTTAGCGCAGTCATATCCTGGCTGTTCACCGCCACTCGGCAGCGCTTGTGTATGCTTATCCTTGCGACTTCTTTGCGATCCGGCAGCGCTTGTGTGTGTGTATGCTTATCCTTGCGACTCCTTTGCTACCCGGCAGCGCTTGTGTGTGTGTGTGTGTGCTTTGGAGGATGGGATGTGGCTGTCCCTGTGGTACCCTTCTGACTGGTACTGCCTCTTTGAGGGCGTCGGGGATTCGTCTGCGGCTGGCTTTATCTATGTCCAGTGCCTTGGGGCTTTTTCCACCTGCCGGGGGACTTGTGATCGACAGCCACGTTATGGAGTACTGGCATCTCGTTGTTAACGGGGACGGCCACTGGAGTGCTTTGGATGATGGGATGCGGCTGTCCCTGTGGTACCCTTCTGACGGGTACTGCCTCTTTGAGAGCGTTGGGGATTCGTCTGCGGCTTGCTCTTTGGGAGTGTCTTGGATTTGTCTGACGCTTGCTCCCCTTCCGTGTCCAGTGCTCATGGTTATTACACGTGCCGGGGGACTCGTGTTCTTTGACCCAGATGTGAGGTACTGGCGCGTCGCTGTGAACGGGGACGGCTGCCGGATGGAAGTGGGTGTTGGGAGGCGGTTGTCCCTGTGGTGCCATTCTGGCAGGCACTGCCTCTTGGAGACCTAGGTGGATTCGTCTGCCTTTGCTGCAAGGACAGGCAGAGGGTGGTGAAGTCCGCGTTCTGTGTTTTCCCTTGATTTTTGTGGGGAGCACTTAGGTGCCCGCATGTTGTCGTTTTTTGACATGGGGTGTCCATGCTTTGCGGTGTGACTGCATTCATGGCATAACCATGGACCAACGGGTCCCATCCATCGACTGTGAGCCACTGGGGGGCATGCCAGCAGGGTCCGCTTACTCCGTAACCCAGAGACCAACAGTTGTTTGGCGACGATCGGGCACATCGTATCATCTTTCCATGCTGCTTTGCATTTGGGTTGGGAATATGTATGCGTTTGTGGTATCTTGTCACGGCCCCGCCCTGCTCTTGATTTGCTTCTCACATCCACTGGGATGATGGTGGGCTGGCTTTTGTTGGCCGATCTCATGCCGTTCAGTGTGTGTGGGGGGCCTTTGCATCTGGGTTGGGAATATGTATGAGTTGATGGTATCTTGTCACGGCCCCGCCCCGCTCCTGATTTGCTTCTCACATCCACTGGGATGATTGTGGCAGCAATTGAGGGCGCCGCATCAGCTTTTAGCAAGAATAGTGTCGGAGCTTGGGTTCCTGTTTCAGGGCGCAGGATGTGTATTCGGGAGTCTCTGAGTGGTGGTGGAGGTGTGCAGCTCGAGGAAAACAACCAGGCACTGAAACATGAGCTTGCCCAGATCACGGTGGACCTGCCTCCCAAGCCTCTCCCTCCTACCATATCCTTCCCGTCCCTTGGCCGTTCACCCAGGTGCATGTATTTGGTATCGCCAGAGTCCCCCTTGGTGACGGACACGGGGAGGGGCAAACCCACCTTCGTGTGTCGCAATCCATGTGACAGCCATTGGCTTATGATCGCCCCCCTCAATGTTTTCGTTTTCCCGCCTTGCATCAGAGAATCCTCCCGGCACGGTGCGTCCTGAGGGAGCGCTGCAGCGTCGCCTTATTGGCCGCCCACGTGGTTCTTTGGTGCCAGCTTGTCGGGGAGGAGGTCGGAGGGGGCGGACCACTTTCCTGCGCCGTGAAGCTCCCCGAGCTCGGGGGAACATCGCGAGCTAACGCCTGGGCCGCGCAACAGAACGTGCGGTGTGGGATTTCCTGTGCTCGCTGCCTTCAGTTGCAGGGCGGCACAGCTGCACGAGTTGCATCACACTCACAGTATGCCAGGTGGCGCTCAGTACTTCGCCTGCTGAGCCTGGGTGCGGTTGGGCGGGCTGCGAGCAGAACGGCATCCCCACGATCTTGTTGAAGGATCTCGTGCGCGTGCCCGCCCTGGCAGGGCACCTCACCAACAATTTAGTTCGCAAACAAGTGGCAGACAAAGTGATATTTGATATGATGACTGACACAGCTCTGATGGAGGTAAGAATGCGTGGGACAGGGGCCGTGGTGAAACCCCTACTGTACGATCCGGTCGGAACCGGATTGTCGAAGTTGACCTTGGTGCGCTGGCATGTGCACTGGGCCCTGGGGGCTTGCGCACAGTCCATGGCACCCAGGCAGGCCGCGGGGCCCCGAGAGCGCGCGAATGGGTCCGCAGATACCGCAAGCCCACACCCCCTGCAGGCCACCAGCAAGCCTGCGAGCCGGTGGACTTCTCCTGTGTCCCTGCGCCAGGTCCCCTGCAACCTTGGTCCGACATCTCCAGTGGATCAAGCTGTCGCGGACAGGCCATGCCCGCACGAGCGGCGATGTGGGGAGTCTTGGAGCGGCTGTGAAAATAAGGGCGCCGGCGCCTGCCTCTGCCGCGGCGCAGGTGCTGGTGAGTCCGCAGTTGCAGCAGATTCTCAAGGACCCGAAGTTCCAGGCCAACCTGTCAAACCCCGCATTCATCCAGGTGAGGGCCGGCCCCAGTTGGCGTCATCCGCGATCTGCTCCGGCCTCGCCCCTCCCGCTCTCCCGCCTGCAACCGCCAGGTGAGCTGGGATGTAAATGTTGCGCAGTGCAAGCGGCCGCACGAGCGTCTCTCGGACTTGCGCGCGCCGTGCGTCATGCGTCATCGCTCGGACTTGAGCGCGCCGTGCGTCATGCATAATCTCTCAAACTTGAGCGCGCCGTGCGTCATGCGTCATCGCTCGGAATTGAGCGCGCCGTGCGTCATGCATCTTCTCTCAGACTTGAGCGCGACACGCGGCATGCGTCATCGCTCGGACTTGCGCACGCCGTGCATCATGCGTCATCGCTCGGACTTGAGCGCGCCACGCAGCATGCGTCATCGCTCGGACTTGCGTGCGCCGTGCGTCATGCGTCATGTCTCGGACATGAGCGCGACGTGAGTCATGCGTCATCGCTCGGAGTTGAGCGCGCCGTGCGTCATGCGTCATGTCTCGGCTTGAGCGCGCCGTGCGTAATGCATCATCGCTCGGACTTGAGCGGGCCGTGCGTCATGCGTCATCGCTCGGACTTGCGCGCGCCGTGCGTCATGCGTCATCTCTCGGGCTTGCGCGCGCCGTGCGTCATGCATCATCGCTCAGACTTGAGCGCGCCGTGCGTCATGCGTCATAGCTCGGACTTGCGCGCGCCGTGCGTCATGCGTCATCTCTCGGACATGCGCGTGCCGTGCGTCATGCATAATCTTTTGGACTTGCGCGCGCCGTGCGTTATGCTTCATCGCTC